>VYZV01013917.1:15664-31829 GCA_013401275.1 Pandion haliaetus | reverse complement strand
TTATTTGTCAATAAAATAGACCAGGACTTATTCTCCTTTCCTAAAGACAAGAGACACAGCACATCTGCTCACTATCAGGCATTTCCTAAGAGAACTAATGGGTTGCAATTAAACTTATGTGTTTGGCCCTGTGGTGGTGAAAAGTTTTGATGTAGCCACACAGACTTAGGACTCCAGAAGAGAAATTATCAAAAAGGCTTAATGGCTGGTGGAGTACTGGTGTGTGACTTGATGTTTCCTTGCTTGGACCTTCTGTGGCACAAGAGCACAGCTGATTGCTCTGAAAACCAAACAAAGGAAAGCTTATTGCCAAGGAAACTTTGCAAAAGAACAGATGGTCTGGAACAAGTGGTTAGCTGTAGAGAATTGATATAGCTCCCCTCATAATAATAGACAATAAAACTCTATTTTACCTTTGGGGAATAAATTCTTGAAAGAAAGTACCTGATTTGAGCTTCTAGCAGAAAAGAAAATAGTTCCTTTATCTATCTAGATAGTGCTAGCTGGTTGTGTCAGTGTAAATAAGCTATGGCATCCCCAAGAGCCTCATGTGTACTAGGAACTTGAAAAAGGCCATTTCCCAAAGCTCAAAACAATTGCTAGCCTGGCAGGTTAGACAGGAAAGTGTTACATGCCAGCCAACACTTCAGCCAGGTGGATTCTCAGAAGAAAATCCCCCCAAAATCCAGGCAAAATCCCACCTTAGTTAATAAGAGACAGGAAGGAACTAATAAAAATATGGGAGCACGTGTACATGCCAACATCTAGAATTTATTGCATACATTTATATGTGGAGTTTAATGAAAAAGTAAAAAACAAAGTTAATGAAAGTGAATATAAATTGCAACCTTATCCATGTAGGTGATCAGTGAGGAAAGTTAAAAGAATCATTTGATCATGTATGACTAAGGAAAAATACTGTGTAACAGGCCCTAACATCAAGTTTTATTGGAAGATAAAACCAGAAGGAAGGGTAAAGGTAAAACAAAACATAGAAGGCACTTTTCTGTTCAGTATTTAGAGCAAAGTTGGAAGATGCATGAAATCCATGTGATAAATCAAATACACATTTTTCTGTTCAAATAGAAGATGTAAGCTGGCATAGAATAAAGCTTTATGTTTCCTGAACCAATTATTTGAGGTAACATGCACCCACAAGTGCTGTAGAAAACAACTGGTTCAATTTAACTACTCGTTTAAAAAATACATTATCCTGAAAACCCTTTGTGGGGGAATGAGGGAAATCAGGGAACTAGGAAAGTCAGTCCAGAGGAAAAAAGTGGATTTCACAGTCAGAAAACAGGACATATGTAATGCTTGTCAGAATGCGGTCATTAAAAGTAGATATTGTCAAAAAGGTTTTCATTGTTTGTTTAATAATGTATAATTTTATCCAGTCAGTTAAGAAAAAAACCTATTCTTTCAATTATCAGGCTGTAATTTATTTTCTGCAGATGTATAGGGAAACCCCAGAGTACAGAACCACTGATGGAGTCTGCTGCCAGACTACTAGCAAAAAATCCAGTCTTCTCTATTTGTATTTCTTGTTAAATGCTGCATTGCAAATTAGTCCTCTTGCCTTCCCTTCCAAACCCCGTACACTTCTAACATCTTAGTGCACATATCAGGAACTGTATGAGAAAGCGTGTCTAAGTGACAGTCCTTATAAGACTGAGCATATTAGGTCTTCCTTCGTTCACCTCACCTGGCTGGAAATGACATTTACTCCAGCTGTCCCCCAAGTGAACCTAGGCATCTTTCTAGGCTTAATGATGTGATATGTCTTTTCTGGAATTGCTAACCAAAATGAGTGTTCAGAAAACATTTCCATTTCCCTTCCCGTAGTTGTCTTCAAATTAAGCACACTTTCCCCCCCATTTTCACTCCTCTTCTTCATTTCCTCCTTTTTTCCTTTTCAGCTTGCATGCATTTCCATTCACATGTTCTCCAAATATACATTATAATTTTACTGTGACCCCAAAAGACAAATGAGAAAAAACAGGCATCATAGTGCTCAAGGGGTAAAAATACCAATATTATCATACTATTGCAGAATTCCTTCCTGACTCTGCACCATTGCCTCTGTGCTGGAGGCTGCTGAGCAGGTACAACCAAAGACATTCACGAGGGTTTGGTTATACCTGTGACCTTTCTGACCATTATTTTCCCCATGACAGGGAATTTCTGTCTCAGTATCTCTAACTGGCATGCCTTACGGCTTTGTGCCACTTAGGGAGCGTGCTCAGGTTATACCTGATTTTGATTCCTGTACAGATATTGGTGAAGTGCTCTGCTTCTTATTCACTACCACCTGGAATATAATAATCCTTCCTTCTGTTTCTTTTTCTCTTTTTCCCATAGGCAGTCAGTAAAAGAAAGAAAAAATACTGTATGTTAACAATAGTATGGCTGAACATTTAAAAATGTGTCTGAAGTGCCTGGATGCCCACATTCTACTAATTTCAATTCCCTCCTCGGTTTTGACTCTCAAACTAGACACCAATATGTGTGAAAGTTGGAACAGATAGGCATAGCTAACTTGAAATCGTGAACGCTACACAATATGAACTTACTAAACCAGCAGAAAACTATTTCTGTTTTGGTTTTGTATTGTTTGGGTTTTTTTTTCTTTTTTTANTTTTTGTTGGGGTTTTTTTTCTTTTTTTTTTTTCTTTTTTCTTCTTTTTCTTCTTGGTGGCCTAGTTTTCTGCCCAGCTAGTGAACTGAAAAGGCTCACTGAAGGTCAGGTGAGTACCAGAGCTGCTACAAAGGAAGTTGAGGGGAATGTAATCAAAAGTAGGGAATGGGAAAAGGGCAGGGAAATAGGACCACAGCAGGGATCTGTGAGATCAGCTCAGCCATCTCACTGAACACCGCTGGCAGTCATTTGGCCAGGGTTACGCATCAAGACTCCAAATTTATAGCAACGCAGAATATTTTAAAGCTCAGGAAATTATTTTAATCTGAGACTTTTGCCTTTTATGAAACAATTTATTTATTCCTCCTGTAGAAGGTATTTAGGAATGTAATTTTAGTGAAGACCATCAAAACAAGCTCTCCTGTGGGTTGTATCAGTGTATTTTCTCTTCTACCTCAACATTAAGTATTGCCAAGACTTGTATTTTCTATTCCTAGTCTGCTAGGTGTGCACAAAATCAATGAAGGTTTATACTAGAGGTGCGCACCGAAATAAATTAATCATCTTTCTTTTGTTTTACAGTGTTAAATAGATGTATAAAATCCCTTTGGGAAAGCTTTATATAAGTGAAAATTAGCAAATTTAACCTATCAGTTGTTAGCAAGAGATACAATAGTTTAATCTGTATACAACTTTTGATGATCTGTTGTATCCGTGAACTTTTTTATTTGACTCTGTCTTCAATATTTTTTCCGTTACAATTTGTTCTAACAAGTCTTGCATTCAATTAAATTAAAACCAAGAATGTGTAGCTTTGTAAAGAGAAGTCATATTTTTTCACAAAACTGGAAAAAAATGTAAAAGCTTTTGAGCACATCAGCCTTTTTTCTGCTCTGGGACAAAAGAAAATGTCAAGCTAAGTACAGGTTAGGAATAATTGTTCCTGCTTTACCTTAACTAATGTACTTGGGCAATTTGAGAAAATTTCCCTACTGTGGAGCAGGGAAAATATTAACAGTGTGACAGATGCTCATGCTGTTAAATCCCATGGGACAGAGTTTTTTTAATACCTCTGTAACAGAGGGGGGAACAAAACTTAGCAGATAGAAACACCTATTCAGATGACAGTTTGAGAAAAAATATGATTATGATCAATATACAATAAAATCAGAGTTTGGAGAGGCTGTTCAGTGAAAATTATTTTGCCATCATCAATACCACTTTTAACGAAAACTGAAGAATGAGTTTTGTCATTCTTGGACCAGACCCAGATTATTTCCTTGTCTTAACTCTACTGTCAAACTGAACATTTACATTTACCTGTACATTTGGAGGCTGAACAGAAAACATTGTTAGAGTATTCTCAAAATGAAAAACTCTCATCTTGAAGTCAGTTCAAGTCTTCTTAGGAAAAGTCTTCAGAAAAAATGATGATGTGTAGAAGTTGATTCTTGCAGTCTCACCCTAGAAGTATCAAATACCATATAAAGCTGATACTAAAACTGGGTGTATACCATTTATAGTGTAATAAAATCTTGCCTAACAAGCTGCTTAATTATTCCTATGCTTTTCCAGAAAAGGCAGTTTCTGCAAATAGTTACCACTAACACAGTAAGGGAGCTGCTGCTTTGTTTTTCAGAGACCTTGAGTAAAATGAGACTAAAGCACAAAAGTCTGCTTGTTATGCTTGTCCTGCCCTAACATCTCACATTCAAACAAATATGAAATCTCATGTAAAGTCCACTTGAGCCTTATTACTGGCTTAAATGGAACTTGCATCACTTCCATTTTTATTAGCTGTATCCACTGCTTACCTATATCAAACAACATTTTTACCATTAAACTAATGTCTGTTAATGTAGTCAGGCGGACTAATTAATGCAGAACTGATGAAGATCCAAATCTAATATAGTAAAACTGAACATGGCTTAATTGAGTAATTACTTTGTAGTTTTACTAAATGACAACTTCAGTGTCTGGTAATGTGGAAGTGAGAGGAAGAACTGGAAGGTGCTTTGTCATGGATAGGGATGGTGTTGAAGTACACTGAACATCAGCATGAGTTTTTCATTGTATATCATCAACTTCTTTTTCTTCTGATAATCTATATGGCCAACATGCAGTTGTGTTTGTAGTAGTTTTGCTTACTTAATAGTACCATTTTACTTACAAAAGAGTAAATTACAGATTAAATAATCCATTTAAATTTGATCCAGATATTTTTTTTTTTCAAGAGACAAAAAAGAAGGGTAAAACTTTACTGGGAACACAATCAGGATGATACAAATGGTTTTTAAAAAATCTATCCCAAACAAATCTTCCTGTCCACTGGGTTCTCCTTTCTCTCAGCTCATTTACAATACAAAACTTCTCCCCTGGCACTCTGTTGATGTAGCGCAGGAACTTAAAACTAGCAAATATGCAGACATCAGTAACATCGATAAGGCCTGGTAGACTCCCAGAAGCTGTATTGATTAGCTAGTGGGATACTTTATCAAGTTGTCAGGATTAAGTGTTGTTTTAATAGTCCCCTTTACCCATTTCATTGTTTCTCTTCTTCATTAACAATGTATGAGGCCTAACGTTGAAAACATGGCATTCCTTTCAAAAGGATTAGCAGTTTCTGCAAATGATTGTCTATTTTGTACACCCTACCACTGTGTATTTTATCACACTGATCAGTTAAAATCTGCTCTTAGCTTGTGCATTCATTGAGTTCCAGTCCATGGAAATTGGCAGGTTTCATAACAGTTCTCAAATGTGAAGTGTGAGCTCATTTGGTCTCAGACTGGTTCCCAAAAACACTCGACTCCTGCCCAAATATGTTGGAGGCTGTTGCGACAGTAGGCTCACTGTGGCAACACTCAATTATACTTTCTGTGATCTTTGTTTTAGATTGGCTGTGAGAACTACTAATTTTTCTTAAGATTAATTTTTTCTACTATTAGAAAAAATACATTTTTGTAAAAAAATGCTGCATTCTACACTGAAAATTTTGAATATTTCCAATTTAAAGAAAGATCTAGTAGATATTTTAACTGCAATCTTATTTTAATGGGAGGGATGTTTATCAACTTCATTAAAAAAAGAAACATTTGCTATTACATATTGAAAGAGTGCAACAGCCAAAAAATACTTTACACCCTTTGTGGTTTGGATGGGTTGTGCTCTGACACATTGCTCACATTTCCTACTGATTTACAACATCTAGATATATAGAACCCAAATCCCTTCCCTAACATCCCTTTTTCAGTCTATAGGAAAGGTAATGTTAAATGAAAAATGTCATATCTCTTATTCAAAGGACAACAAGAATAATTTGTGACCTCTTTTTGCTATTTTTCTGCAGGACTATGTCTAGGTAAATTAAAGATAAACTTTATTGCAAAGTGTCATATAGTACTTTTTCCTCTTTAGAAACCTTAGATGAAATCCATCTAGGCAGCTGCAAATCATTAAAACTGAATATTAGAAAACATTTCAAAAAACCATGTTCAGAGAGAAAAATAACCACATTAAACGTAGGAATGCTTTGACTGTCCAAGGGTAGGTAAGTCCTTAAGTGACAGGGCAGCACAGAAAATTGCTAACCCAGCTCTTGCTCTGGCAAAATCTTCCATTTAACCACGACCATTCAGTGACAACAGTATGATAAGCAAATGTGTACTGAATGCCTGTAGCATTATCAAAGCTTAATCACGAGCATTAGAAAGGATCTATGGAAGCAGCTATAGAAGCTGTGAACCACAAAGATTCCATCACCCCTCACCCCTTGGATATTGTCTCCCTTGGAGAAGGAGCTATCACCAATGACTGTTGGGCTCTGACATCAAGACCGGGAATGAAGCAAGGAATATTTCGAATACTGCTGGAAGGTGGAAGTGTTTTCCTTTCGAAAGGCCATTATTAGAATGCATTGCTGGATAATGATCCTTGAGCCATCATCTGTGTGTTCTCTATTGGCTGGAAAGAGTGGAAGTAGTCCTTCCACATTTCTGTATAGACACCACCTATTTATGTGTAAACCTTGCCAGTCACATGGCATTGATTTAACACCATAGTGCACTCCCAACTATCTTCCGAAGCCAGCCTGCACAGGCCTAGCAGCCACCTGTCCAGGATCTTTGGACATCTGCAGGTGAAGTCAACGTCAGCAAAAATCTTGGTAGCCCTTTGCAGCACTCAGTCTTGTATGCCAATGCCTTTCTTTGTACTGTGAGCCCCAAACTCTACTCTTGCAGGCCAAAACTCCAGATGTGGTCTCATAAATGCCACACAGAAGGGAAGGATCAATTCACTGGAGTGAGTCTGTGTCGTGATCCTAACAGCCGAGGATGCAGTTGGTCTTTGCTGCAGGGGCACACTGCTGACTCTTGTTCAGCTTGTCCTCCACCAGGAGCCCCAGTTCTTTTCTGATCCCTAGTCTGCATCATTGCAAGGAGTTGTTCTGTTCCAGATGCAGTCCTTTGTATTTACCTTTTTGAACTTCTTGAGGTCCCCATAAGCTCATTTCTCCAGCTTTCTGAAGCCTCCCGGAAGAGCAGCCCCATTCTCCAGGATACTGACCGCTCTCTCTCAGTTTGGTGTTGTGTGATCAATACATCAGAAACATGCTACATGAATAATTGTATGCCGTGACCTCCGAAGGGTAACTTGCTTGATTTTGAAAGGGTGCATTTGCTCTCCTTGCAGTTCAGGACTATGGCTGCATTTGGTGTGCAACAATATCCAGATTTGTCTCAGCAGTTGCAGAAGAGGCCCTGAGGGAAGAAGTCTTATGCAGATTTAAAAGATAACTATATCCTCTGTATACTACCATGTTTGACACATTCCCCATTGGCTCTGTTGCTGTACCTCCAAGCAGTACAACGAAAACCTTTAAATAGTTTAATTTGGGAAGCTCTGGGAAGCAAATCATTTCAGGGCTGGAAAAATATTGTTGGAAAGAATCGTCAGATGCTTACTCTGCTCTAAAACTATTCTGCAGGCATCTGCTGTTGGCTACTTCTACAATCAGCACCCTGGGTTAGACTGATCCTTTCTCTGATGCAGCATGGCTGTTCTTGTTGCCTTTTGAAAGGTCTCTTTGTTTCCATGGATGCAAAAGAGACTCCATGTCAGTAAACAGTTGTTCCAAAAGGACTCAGCATTTGCCTAGTTACTCTACTATTAGTGCTGCATTGACTTGACTCAGAACAGAATTAGCCCAGTGTAGAGCATTTCTGAAAACCCCGTCCTGGCCTTTGGACCAGACAGCTTCAGAGACCCTCCTGCTTTCCAGAGAAAGACAACTTTTCTTTTTAGTCTAACAAAAGCACAGATCTGTCTCTGTGCCAAGAAAAATTTCTGAAGCTGTGAATTTAAAAGGAAAAAAAAAAGCAGAAAAATTTAGCTTACCTACACACATATGTCTCTGCTGTTGGCATTGTACGTATTAATGTATCCACAGTTAATAATTGAGATATATGCAAGCCATTTAGCAAGATGAAGTGCATATCTATTATTAATTGTTAAATTAATAAACTGTAATCAGGCATGGACCTTGGGGCACATACCACTTTGTCTGTGAAAACCACTTTAACATAGTTTCCAGTGCAACTCCAGCAGCTTTTATGCTCTATTTAGTATGTATTTATGGGTAATTTTGCTGTTACATTTGGGGAATACACTATATTACCAAAGTAATCGATAACTATAAGCTGATTTCTCCTCTGCCTACACTGCTGCTAACACAGACATGAACCAGGACTTCCGTCACAGTTTTGATAATTTGGAAAATCCATACAGGTGTAGAAAAAATAGAATAAAAATGATTTTGAACTAAGAAATAGCTCTTGAATTAGAAGTCTTAGAGTTCAATTTGCTCAGCAAAACAAAAAGTTAAACATAAAGCTAAACAAATCAAACTCTAAGACTTCTAATTTAAGATCAAGAAGTGAGTTGGTTATGATGTATAATTAAATACCATAATAAAGTGGAAATAACTCTGAGAGGGCTTTCATCTACCTTCTTTCATTTCTTAATTTCAAATGTACCAAAAAGAGACATAACAGGAACAAGCAGCCACAAGTTAAAGCTTGTATATTGAAATTATAAATACGGCATAAGATTATAAATAAGAAACAATTTTGTAAAAGTGATGATGATTAAAAATGCAACTTAGCCACCAAAGTTTTAAATTTACATCTCGATTTCTTCAAATGAAGGTGAAGTGTATTTCTGAATTATTTGTTTCAGAGAAATTTAAAGCATTGTGAAAAAAACCATATGATTGTGTGGTCTGTGTGATATATGAAGTCAGACAAAAAATGAGATTAATGCTATAAAAATTTTCTCATTTTTAATTCATCAGTCTTAAAGTGGCTGTAGTAAAGCTATCCTTTGGGGAGGTAATTTTAACAGTTAATTGTTGGTCAAAAGATAAAACATTTTCTAAAGATGTGTTTGCTTTTTAACTGGGAAAAAAAAGGAGGATTTAACATGGTTAAGTAATTTTAGGAAATTAAAAACATCAGAAGATTGATTTTATTCCAGTATTTTCTTTTATTATTTTTCATTTTCAGAGAAATTAGTTACAGAAAATCCTGATGAAAGAAATGTCTTTTTCTATACCCTTTCAGTCGAAGAAGGGATTGTTTTCTAATTGAGGTATTGGTATGATCCACAGGACATCTAAATACTGCTCGAGACTCTGCAGGCAATGTGTAGGCACTTAGTTTCTTTTCCTAGACTTCCATCTAAGATGGAGGTAATGATATTTCTTTTCTCTCCCTCATTACCTTTCTTGGCTGATTAACTACTGATTCAAGAGCTCTTAACCAGATGCCTTCTCTTGTTACAGCCATGTACTAATCTTTTAAGACAAAGTATTGTTATATTATGTGCCAGTATTGTAGTTGGCAGAATGGGGCCCTGATCTCTTCTGGGGGTTTCCAGACTATAAGAACACAAAATAAAGGATACCTGTTTAGGCAGCAGCATACCTAAACATTTTTCAGTAATTGTGAACAGTTGTAATGGTCGTAACTTAATATTAGGAAACCCATATAATTATTTTTCAAACCTCACATGAAAATGCCTTCTTCACAACTCTCCATAATGAAGTGATTTACTAATCCTCAGCTTCTAACACCATATTTGAAATGCTACTTTGTGCACACAATTTTTTGCAAATCACAGCATAAAAATTAAGTACAGAAGGAGACAATTGAAGTCCTTTATTGAACTGTTGATAAAAGAAATACACCCTGCACTTGAGCTGTTTGCCTGCTTAGACACTTGGTGTGTTGGCTTGCCAAAATGCACGGCACGTGCTTTGAACATGGGTAAGAATATGATAAATACAGAGAACAGGAGGAAATACTGTAAGAAAAGTCTGTGAGACAGGAAAGGGATGCAGATGAACTGCCTTATATTTTGTCCTGATGAAAGAAGATAAGTTTTATATTCCACTTTGCATTTTCTTTGGGCTGGACCCTGAAATCCTTATTTAGTTTTGATTGAGGCATGAGAAAGGTTTTTGAATTTGTTCCTTGTAGAGTAATTTACCACATTTGGAAACTTTTAGGTACAGATTGAGGCCCACAGAGAAATTCCACTATCAAAATTGTTCACAATGAAATATTGCATTTTTGTAGCAGCAGAAACCCTCCAAGATATGTCTTTTCATTCTACATGAGTGTTTGGCAAACTGGAACATTATCTCCATGATAGCCTTTTGGTTCCAAAAGTGAACATATTTATTTGCTACTTTGAAGTAAAAGGTTTTTTTAGTCTGTATTATTTAGAAAAGTTTGAAATAAAAATTAAAAATTTTAATGAAGATACCTGTCTGCAGCTTAATACAGAGCAAGAAGCCCATTTTCCATAAACATACACCCACTCAGGTTTTCCAACCACGAAGATGTTAACAAAAAAAAAAGAAAGAAAGAAAAAAAAGGGAAAATCACTAAAGGGAAAATCACTCTGTCTCTGGCTTTATAGATGTAACCGAGGTGTGGGTGACTGATTTTCTTGTACCCCATTTCACTGTTTATATTTAGGCATACAGCAGGCAAAAACAGATATAAAATGACTACTGTAACCAGTTAATATCCTAACAAACAAAATTTTGTATCCATTCTATCCTTCTTACAACGGCATCGATGATGGATTCCTGATGCTAATCCTTGTGCATATAAGGAAGGAGCAGGTACCATGGGGATGAGTGGCCATTATGATGGGATGCCCACACTGTAACTGCAGCTCCTCAGATTACATATCTTGAGGACAGCTGTGTCATCCCCCCACTTCTCATTGCAGTAACATCCAGGCATCCAAGTTCCCCCTTAAACATGCAATTTTCTTTGGTCATGGTGGATCAAAGTTGAGCTATGTTTGAAAGATTTTCACAAGAGCAGAAAAGAGTGATATTGCCCTCCTCTCAATAACTTAAACTAATTGCTGGTCTACATCACACATGTATGTTTTACAGCTCCATCAAAGAAAATGGAAGTCCTTTCTTGCCCATTTTCTCTACCATCTTTCATAAAGTCAAGAACATGGCTTCAAAGTAACCATTAGCATGGGTTGTCAAGCTTGGTAGGTAGTAGCGTTGAAACGGAGAGTCTCCTGTGACTTAGGATTGAAAGCTGCTACTACTATTTGTGTAAAAATAAAATAATATGCACCCTGGAAAAATTTTAAAGGAAGTTTAGAGCATTTCCATCGGAAGCACTGTGTGTGTTTCATAGTTATGGCAGTAGAAAAATAAAAGGCAAATTTAGTGGATTAAGTTTTAAACCAGCTTTCAAAACAGGTACTTAAAGTTCTTTACCTTGTTACACATTTTACAGTATTGCACTTGTAAGAAAAGCCTTTCCCTCTTAATTGTTAAAAATAACTTTAATAATTCAATAGGAACATAGTGTCTTAAGGCCACAAAGACAAACACAGAAATCAAGTTCCTCCATGATTTAAATTACAGTTTGGTCACTCCCCTTCACTGAATACTTGTTTAATCACTTTCCCTTGCTCTATATCTGTATTTTTGTAGTATTATAAGGGCAGGAACTATCTGGTAGAGTAACTTGGCTGAAATGAAAAACCACCTTTCCAGTTATAGTGGTGCTTTGCTGTCTGATGGCGTAAGGTATAAATAAAAACAGATTTGCAGACTCTAGCAGTATCATGGGTTAGATGCACTGATACGTGGGCAAAACAAAACAAACTTCTGCGCACACATCTGAAGAAGGGTTTGCCTGTCTGAACACTTGCCTTTTTTTCCCAGAGGTGAGCATATGTAATAAAAGATATTGATTACCTTTTCTTACAAGTCATGCCTGGCTGATTCAGGATTAACCTCCACTCTCCACGCTCCTAGTACAGCTCACTGCCTCCAGCTGCAGCTGTGCATATTGGGCACTTCCACAACTCAGAGAGAAAAGGACACAAGATTAACTTAAATATGCTGTCCTGTGCTATTGGAGAGTTAGACATGGTTATTAGACTCTCCCTGAGGGGACCTTCCCTAAGTCTCCTCATCTCAGAGAGGGACACATCCATATATTGATCCAATCCATGAAAAACAAATCGGATGATTCAGCCTGTGAGAGTGTCTCTTGCTGTTTCTGTGTCTCCACCAGCTATGGACAGAGGTCAGAAAACTCATCTTCCAAAGGCACCAGCTGGATAAATGAATCCCCTTCCCAGAAGGACAAAAGTTGATTTAACTAAATTACCTATGTGAAAACTGTCTCGTGGAGAGGGGAAACAGGATCTACCAGCATAAGGAAACACACTGGTAAGCAGTCCTGCACATACTTTCTGCAGACACATTTCATCATCAGGAGTTTGAGGGTCAGTATTCTGCAGACAGAACAACTCTGATTTGTAGTATCGACACCCATCCCAGGTACGATGTAAAGAAATTCAAATGTCTTGCACTGATGCATATTGTCCTTAACTGACTGCCTAAAGTAAAGCAAACACTGCATAACAATAATTCAAACACAGGGAAGTTAGCCAGGTGGGAAAATTGCAAATGGCCTTATGGTCTTGTTTATTTGACTATATAGAAGTAAGATCTGAGTGTGATGTTTATCATCAGACCTGATATAACAATGCCAAATCTTGAGTAAATATTCTGCAAATCCTTTAAAGCTATGCAAATTTTCCTGATAGGATAGGCTAAAAAAGTCAGCCCTGCAGTGAGGCAGGAAAGCCTTAGGCAAAGCAAGAGAAAGGAAAAGACATTCTTGGAAGACTTCCATGTGGATGCTGTGGATGTTCAGGTCTCTTAAACTGTCTGTGGCATCCGTGCCATGGTTTCTGACTATAGTGCATTAAACTGGGAGAAATATAGGAAAGGATACCTTTGAGGACAGATCTACAGGATGCTGCCTGGTTTAGTTGGTTGTTGAAGATTATTACAGAATCTGGAGGCTTCCCTTCCCATTTAAGGTGACTTGATATTTATATAAAAAGTAGAACTGTGTTTCCCTTAGTCACATTACCTACAGTAAACATCTAGCTTAACTTTCTGTATAAACTGCTTGTTTTCCAGAAAAATTCCATTCATTTGAAAGAGAAACTAGAACAGAAAAAAGCCATAAGGATTATATTGCTTCAACTACACCTTTTAAGTTAAAATGAGACTGTGGAAGATAAAAATTTCATAATTATACAAACGTAAAAAAGAATTAAATTTGTATATTAGAAACACACGTCAATAGTAGTCTTTCTTTAACATTCTTAGTTATCGACTCTATGAAGTGTAATGAATTGTACCCTCAACGCATATATTGATTTAACACAACTCCCCACACACACAACAAAACAGGCATTGGATTTAAGAAAACTAGAGGTCTGGGATTTTGTAATTACTTTCTGTGTAATGAAAAGGGCTGGATCCATGCTGATCCACTCTGTACCCTTCTAAAGCAATTCATCTTTTTTCAGTCACTTAATAAACTACAGTGGGAGCCAGGCAGTCAGAGCTCATGTTATTCTGCTAATGTCAAGGGCTGCATTTCATGAGATCTCACTCTTTCCCTCACATTTCTTGCTGCCACTATTTCTGGGGCAGTTTTCCATGCAGTGACCAGCATCACCAGCTAGTCTTCAGCCTCAGCACTCCTGGTTGAGGGCAAGTCTAGAAAACGCCCTGAGCACATTGGCAGCTTGTTGGAGTTGAACAGACATTTTGTTCTTTGATTTTATTTTGTATCTTTATCAATTTAGTCAAGAAACATCAAGGAAAAAAAAGAAAAAAAGGGAGATTCAGAAAGGAAATAGTTTATATTTTAACCTCCCTGACCCTGAATCTTTTCAGCTGAAACTGTCCAATATGGTGACCTTAGATTTTGACTTTTTTGATGATTCTAGAAACACTTTTTTTCTTTTATGATGTCAAGCAAAGTCTCACTGTGTATGTGGAACAAAACTCGGGATACATGCAATAAAAAGGCTGGCTTGGATGTTAGAGTGTGTGCAACAGGCTAGATGAGGGAAGCTCTCTATACTTCAGAGCTTTATCAGCAAGGTATCTACTTGCCACTGATGTAATTTAAGGCTACTTCTGTTCATGTAAGATAGAACACTGTTTGGACACAGAGCACCCTGGCCATCAGCAAGTCAGAGTGAAGTCATTCAGTGGACATAAGCTGAGCTTCGTCAGATACATTTCCATGAGCATAGCTGTGAATGCGTAAACCTGCAATTTTTCAATTTAGTTGGTACCTTCCTGCCCAACGTTGTCCCAGAATCACTGAGGTTGGAAGAGTCCTCTGGAGATCATCTAGCCAAATCCTCTGCTCTAAGCACGGTCACCCACAGTAGGCTGCTCAAGACCTAATGGGTCTGGAATATCTCCAAGCTTGGAAACTCCACAATATCTCAGATTAACCCATTCCAATGTTCAGCTACCATCATAGTAAAAAAGTGTTCTTCTTATGTTTAAACAGAATTTCCTATATTTCAGTTTGTACCAATTGCCTCTTGTCCCATCACTGAGCACCACTGAGGAGAGTCTGTTCTGCCTTCTTCACTCCTCCTGTCAGGTAATTATATGCATTGAAAAAAATCCCTCTGAGCCTTCTTTTCTCCACGTTAGCAGTCCAAGCTCTCTCAGCCTCTCCTCTATGACAGATGCTCCCTCCAATCCCTCATAATCTGTGCCTTTAGCTGGACTCCAGTGTGTTCATGCCTTTCTTTTATTAGGAAGTTCTTGGTGCACTAAGAAGGGTGTGTGGTCTTTAATCAGTCAAGGTTTCTATGACCACACTGAAAGAAGAAAGAATACTCTTTTTTTCCATCTCTACATACCAGAAATATCTAAATCTTACTAAAGGTTAAGAAGACAGAAACTTTAGAAGCCCTCTACTAAAGTGAAAACTGATTACACTATTCTAGCTCATTGAAATCCTGCAGATAAGTCGTCACTGGCTTCAGTAACAAGCACAGAGCAGGCAAACAAGATAAATCTGTATTCTCGTCTAAATTAGCAGTCATCTTCAATACCTAACTTATTCTTGAATTTTTTTTTTATCTCCCACTGAACTTCACATCCTCAAAAGTGAAAAACAAAAAAAAGCCAAACCTACACCTTCCATTATAGGTTTGTTTAAAAATATATAGCAGAGATTCATACCCTTCTACTTTTTGTTACTTCCCTGACCCATTTCACTGCTTGGCCTCTCCCGTCCCGCATTGGATTTTATTACTACATCCTGGAACAACAAAACTTATTTAACATTGGTTGATCAAACATTGTCTTTTATAACAGGTGTTTCCGCTTGGCTGCTTGGCCACACCTGGAAGAGGCAATTAAGTCTCTCACTAACCTAATTTCTGCTGTGCAGAGAATGTGTAAGTCTCATTAGTGCACTGTTACCTTCTGCTCTGTATCTAGCCTCTGGTTCTCTTATTCCTATTGTTTTCCCACTTTCACTTTCTTTGAAGCAGAGGCGCTGATACTGACATTCAGTACAATGAAGGCATTTTTACATTATAGTCATGAAATTATAGCGTAGTGAAATGAGGAGCTGACTCATTTAGAGTAATCCTAGTGTCGTGGTTGTCGTGGTTTCAGGTCAGCTCCGCCGGTAACAAAGCACCACGAAGCCGCTCACTCACTCCCCACCCCCGCCCCTGGCCACGCTGGGATGAGGAGAAAATCCAAAGGCAGGCTCGTGGGTCAAGACAAGGACTGGGAGGGATCACTCCCCACTTATGGTCACGGGCAAAAGACAGGCTCGACTTGGGGAAGAAACAAATCCATTTCATTTACTACCAATCAAATCAAAAAAAGGATATTAGGAAGTAAAATCAAACCATTAGAACCCCTTCCCCCCACCCCTCCCGCCTTCCCGGCTCAGCTCCATTCCCGGTGCTTTCTACCTCCTCCCCCCAGCGGCGCAGGAGAACAGGGGATGGGGGTTGAGTCAGCTCGCCACACATCGTCTCTGCCGCTCCTTTCCTCAGGGGGAAGATTCCTCGCTCGTCCCCTGCTCCACCGTGGGGTCCCTCCCACGGGAGACAGTCCTTCAC
>VYZV01013916.1:15223-47882 GCA_013401275.1 Pandion haliaetus | reverse complement strand
CAATAATAATTGAATAATGGGGAAATTACAATAATGTATGTGGAAAATACATCTGGAGGAAAACAAATGCCATTTCATAAGCTGTCAGCAGATGGCACAAACTTTTACATAACAAGTTTGGGCATTCCTAAGTATTGTTACACAGTAGGATAGAGTTTTCTTTTTGTCTTTTCCTGAGTATGTTTTCTGCTTTTTCAGGGAGCAGGGATTTCTGGTGAGAAACTTTTAATTTTACAGATTTTATGTGGTTGCTAGTTAGCTAAAACTTTTATATTCTGCATCTTATTTGAAAACGCGCCATGTTTTCTATAGAACGTTATTAGCAAGTGTATGATGTACTTTCAAGTGTATGGGTAAGAAATGAGAGTAAAGTTGCTTATGTTTAGTAGATTTATCCAAAGAAACTGGCGAAATAGCAGTCTCTGTATTAGCACGACACCCATAGTTAAGGGGGTCACAGTGATTTAATGGAAATAGTTTTTCTACAGCTCAGGAGTGGGTCTAACTTGATGATATATTTCATCCATGTGAAGGACGTATTTTTAACATTTGAGTTTTGTATTATGCCAATAACTTGCAAAGCGCATGCCTTAATACTGAACCATCAGAGCTCAATGCATTCTGTACATTTCTTATATGAAAGTTTAGTCAGTTTATACTGAGTTTATATTGGAAGAACTCTTAAAACCTCAATTTTTATCTCTTCTCTCGTGCTTTAAACAACAGAACAATTTCTCACTATGGTCTTGGTTTGCTTACCCTACTGGATTGCTTCTCTGGTTTTATCTTGATAATGATCTTTTTGTCAAGTTTGAAGACTTGAGGATACTTCCGAACTAAAAGGGATATGACTATAAAGGATAATTTCTCCAGTGTTAGCCCCCAAATCATGGGTCATGTGTTATAACAGTTGTTAATTTTGTTGCTTCATAGGATATTTTGAGGGCTATGATGGTAAAACTGCATATAATTTTTCCAAATGAAAATCTGGAAAAGTTTTGCCTATTGCCCCATTATTTCTGGATGATTTCCAAGCCTAGTTTCATGCATTCTTTACAAAAGGAGAACTCAGTGGACTGTGTTTTCTTGTACTGTTGAGATTTCATAATATAGGTTGTGTTAGATGAAGAGAATGCATGTTTTAGACCCAGTAATGTAATTCTAAGAAGGCGTGTGGAATGGTTAATGGTACAGAGGATGCAGTCCTCAAGGTTGTAGCTTTAGTCCAACAAGTGACAGCTATTGCTGGCTCATTGTAGCGTCACCAGGAATCATTGTAGAGGCACTAGAAATATAAACTCACAGTTTAGCCATTTCAATAGCAAGGGAAAGCCAGTGCAGTCATGAATAAACACTATGGAAAGCTTCAGACAACAACTACGATTTTAAAGTAATGGGAGGAAGAGGGGAAGAATGTTCTGAGGAAACAAAAATAATTCAGAAACCTGGAAAATAACTTTAAATCAAGATTTACACATATTAAAATGTTAGCAAAGTTCTTACCAGTTCGTCTTTCAGACAGGCTGTCTAATGGATTTATGCAATATCCAAAAGGAGATTTAAGGCAGTATTCACAATGGCTGACTTAAACAAAGGGAGGCTGGTTACCCTAAAATCCTACATTCAGAAAGAAGTGTCCTCCATTACGGAAAATCAAAAGCAAAGCCACGGTTATGATTTTTCTCCAAATTGTGTTTAAATAAGCCTGTCTTTTACAACAGAGACATTTGAGGTCAGTGTCCTTAGATAAGGCCTAGAATTTGTGTACAGAGGTTCTACAACTGGTATTTTTTTGTGTAGCGTGAAAATATTTTCAGTGTGTGTTTGTTGTCCTCTGTGTACACCTAACAAATCAGACATGGGGACATGCCACTTTCACAGTCTAAATTCAGGAGATGCTCAAGTCCAGACAAGAAGTGAACTCTTTTGTGGACTTTCCCATAGCATAAATATAGAACATCCTATCCCCCACCCCAGTCTCCCCAGTTAAAATAAGCCCTAAAGACCAATCTCAGTTACGTAAAGACATTCAGATTTTGATTCCACTCTCTTGAATCTCCATCCTATGTTTCAGTCCAGGTTTTACAATCACAAGTCCATTTAAAAAAATGTGTCTCAGTCTAGTTCATATCCTTCAAAAGACAATCTGAGGGAATGACCATACTGACCTCAAATATTGTACTTTCTGATCGAAGTATATTATACAGCTGTGGGAAGCCTTCATAATACATTGAATCACAGCAGTAATTCTGTAAGTAAGCAGCAAATTTAAGTCACCTGTGAAATCAAACATGTTTTGTAAGAAACAGAGGCATTATATATTAAGTACAGCGTATTTACCAAATAAAAATTTCAGTGGTATTCTCTTTATTAAGAGTGCCTTTCCTGAATGGTAGTAGGTGTCTTCATTGCTTTTTGAGTCAGAGAGAGAGATGAGAAATTGGAACCTTAGAAAGATCAATCTCTGTGATGTCCCCTGCATAGCCACTTAATTACATGATCTGGGTTTTGTTTTTATTTCTTTATTTTGCTACAGGATTAGAAAAAAGATGGACAGATAAGAGAAGTATTGAGCATCTCCAAGGAAACAGAAACCAGTATGACAGAAAATATGAGATCTCTCAGAAACTTTTTTCTTTGCAAGTGTCTGTTTGCATTAACTTTTTGGAACTGTGTCAGCCTGTCTGTGGAAAATGAACTCTTCACATCTGTTTCTAATGAAGATGGTTCTGACAAAAAAATCAAGAGCCTGCCACTCCTGTATACAAATAGTCATCAGTCCAAAGCTAATTTTGACTGGGTTGTGATACAAAATACTACAGAAAGCCTATCATTGTCAGAAATCACAAATGACAATGTAAAAAAATTAGTAGCGTTATTATCTAATTTCAGACAAGGCTCCAGGTTACAAAATCTGACACTGACAAATGTGTCAGTTGACTGGAATGCTCTTATTAAAATTTTTCAGACTGTATGGCACTCATCCATTGAGTACTTCAATATTAACTGTGTAACACAATTGAGAAACATCCAAAGATATCACTTTGACTATTCAGGTACCTCTATGAAGGCAGTCACAATGAAGAAAGTTTTAATCACAGATCTGTACTTCTCACAGAATGACCTATACAAAATATTTGCAAACATGAATATTGCAGCCTTGACAATAGCGGAATCAGAGATGATACATATGCTGTGTCCTTTGTCTGACAGCCCCTTTAGATACTTAAATTTTTTAAAGAACGATTTAACAGATCTTCTTTTTCAAAATTGTGACAAATTAATTCACCTGGAGACATTAATCTTGCAGAATAATAAATTTGAGAGCCTTTCCAAGGTAAGCTTCATGACTAGCCGTATGAAATCACTGAAATACCTGGACATCAGCAGCAACTTGCTGAGTCACGGTGGAGCTGATATGCAATGCCAATGGGCTGAGTCTCTGACAGAGTTGGACCTGTCCTCAAATCAGTTGATGGATGCCGTGTTTGAGTGCTTGCCAGTCAACATCAAAAAACTCAACCTCCAAAACAATCACATCACCAGCGTCCCCAAGGGAATGGCCGAGCTGAAATCCTTGAAAGAGCTGAACCTGGCATCGAACAGGCTGGCTGACCTGCCGGGGTGCAGTGGCTTTACGTCCCTGGAGTTCCTGAACATAGAGATGAATTCAGTCCTCACCCCATCTGCCGTCTTCTTCCAGAGCTGCCCGTGGGTCAGGGAGCTACAAGCCGGGCACAACCCGTTCAAGTGTTCCTGTGAACTGCGAGACTTTATCCATCTGGAGAGGCTGTCTGGGGGGAAGCTGTTCGGCTGGCCAGCAGCATATGTGTGCGAGTACCCGGAAGACTTGCAAGGAACGCAGCTGAAGGACTTCCACCTGGCTGAACTGGCTTGCAACACGGTGCTCTTGCTGGTGACAGCTCTGCTGTTGATGCTGGTGCTGGTGGCTGTTGTTGCCTTTCTGTGCATCTACTTGGATGTGCTGTGGTACGTGCGGATGACGTGGCAGTGGACGCAGGCGAAGCGGAGAGCTTGGCACAGCCACCCCGAAGAGCAGGAGACCATTCTGCAGTTTCATGCGTTCATTTCCTACAGCGAGCGCGATTCGTTGTGGGTGAAGAACGAGCTGATCCCGAACCTGGAGAAGGGGGAGGGCTGTGTACAACTGTGCCAGCACGAGAGAAACTTTATCCCTGGCAAGAGCATTGTGGAGAACATCATTAACTGCATTGAGAAGAGCTACAAGTCGATCTTTGTGTTGTCTCCCAACTTTGTGCAGAGTGAGTGGTGTCACTATGAGCTGTACTTTGCCCATCACAAATTATTCAGTGAGAATTCCAACAGCTTAATCCTCATTTTGCTGGAGCCGATCCCTCCGTACATTATCCCTGCCAGGTATCACAAGCTGAAGGCTCTCATGGCAAAGCGAACCTACCTGGAGTGGCCGAAGGAGAGGAGCAAGCGTGCCCTTTTCTGGGCTAACCTGAGGGCAGCTATTAGCATTAACCTGCTAATGGCTGATGGAAAGAGGTGTGGGGAAACAGACTAAGAATCTTTCTAATGCAGTTTTTTCCATTTTTTCTTGGTGAGGCAATAAATGCTTTATGATTTCCATTGGTTGTCAGTGTATTTAACTTTTTGTTACAGAACCTTGTTTCTACATAGTTGTCTGTGCTGCCTCCTAACTGTAGGCAAAATTCAGCTCACCTTGCTGGAAGTCTCTTGCAATTGATACAGAGATAGCAAATCACAAATGAGTTTGGATGTGGGTTTTGAAATACAGCTTGAAATACTGTAGTGAATTTTTCTCAGCAGAATAAAATCTGGCAGAGTTGGTATAGTCGGGGAAGAATGCTTGAGTTGCTGAAGAGTTTGCAGAGCTGCATTAATCACAAAGCTTAGGCAGCTTGGTCACATGACCTCTCTTGCTAATATTAGCTTGCAAGAAAAAAAATTACACATCCTGAGATGTCTAGAAGTCCAGAGCTTGAGGTGGTTCCTGGGTAGTGTTTTCTCAGATTCAGTGAAGCTTAAAAGGATAGGACCCAGATGGAGGACTCTGTGAACATCCAGCACAGGTGGACAAAAATGACCATGCTAGAAAAGAAGACTGAGTGAGGGTTTTTTTTCTTTAAAAGAAGAGAAAAATAAAAAGGAAAGATGAGATGCTTCACCTTTTGGGGCTCATAGTTTGGCACTGCTGCGAGGGAGAAGCAGTGAATTGACAATCAGGGCTCTAACTCCCATCCTCTGATAGAGTCCTGGTACCATTTTGATCCTGAGAGATAGATACCCTGAGCAAAGGGAGTGAGAGGGTATCTGCAGTAACAGAACTGCCTTCATCATCATTGGCTATGTCTTGAGAAGCTCTTGACTTCTCTACATCATGCTTTTTTTTTCAGCTTTCTACTTTTTTTCTTCTTACCCATATATCTTACTTTATGCTTGTTATTAAAAGAATCTTGTCCTTTTCCTCCAAAACGGTATCTTTTGCAGCACAGCTACGAGTTCTGATCAGAAACGCAATAACCAGTCAGAGGCTCAAAAAATTTCCCAGGTCTTGGGACAGCAGGTAAGACCCTCTATTCACAGAGTCAGAAAGACAAGCTACATTTACAATATTTGCTCTCCTTTGGAGAAATACGCTTTCCCTGTTGTGGTTTAACCCCAGCCAGCAACTAAGCACCACGCAGCTGCTCACTCACTTCCCTCCCACCCAGTGGGACGGGGGAGAGAAACGGAAAAAAAAGTAAAACTCGGGGGTTGAGCTAAGAACAGTTTAACAGAACAGAAAGGAAGAAACTAATAATGGTAATAATAACAGTAATAAAATGACAATAGTAATAATAAAAGGATTGGAATATATAAAACAAGTGATGCACAATGCAAGTGCTCACCACTCACCGACAGATGCCCAGTTAGTCCCTGAGCAGCAATCCCCCCAGACCAACTCCCCCCAGTTTATATACTGGGCATGATGTCACATGGTATGGAATATTCCTTTGACCAGTTTGGGTCAGCTGCCCTGGCTGTGTCCCCTCCCAACTTCTTGTGCCCCTCCAGCCTTCTTGCTGGCTGGGCATCAGAAGCTGAAAGATCCTTGACTTCTTAGAATAAATACTACTTAGCAGCAACTGAAAACATCAGTGTGTTATCAACATTCTTCCCATACTGAATCCAAAGCATAACACTATACCAGCTACTAGAAAGAAAATTAATTCTATCCCAGCCGAAACCAGAACACCGTACTTGTGCTGTTTGGCTTCAAGAAAACATGGCTGGGCTCTGACAAACATTCACAACGGCTAAAGATGATCACAGCAACCTTCCTCTTTGTCTCCAGAAGGGGAGGTGTTTGCCATCTGGAATACCAGACTTAGATGACCAGCAAGTAGAAAGTTTTCCTTTCAAAAATGTGTTTCAACACGAAGACGACAGAAGAAGGGATGTTAAGATGAAATCCTCATTTGGTATAGCATGTTTGCATTTTATCTCATTCTTGTCTTCCATTATTAACAAAAGATTTTAATTTTTGGGTTTTTTTTCCTGAGGTCTAAGCAGGCTGAGGTCTCTTGAAGTCTTGAACTGTGAGCGACTGTTTATGATTTGTAAGGGAAAGGTCAAATTTAACACCTTTAGCTTTCTCATCCCACTCAGCCTCAAAATTAATATAACACACCTATTATCAAATTGCAGGCGCTTCATTCAGGACAGCGGAAACAAATGTTTTCTATGCTTCCTCCTTCCCCTCCAACTAATGCTTCAGTGTGTGAGTCATTTAACCCATAGAAAACTGAAGATGAACAGACTTAGCTTGGTTTGCCTGTCCCTTTCGCACAACCAGGGACAGCTGGATTGTTACATGGTGGCTCACTTGAAAATTTTCTTTGACAGCCTCAGAGTTTTAGGTCAGTAGCCCTTGAAACTTCAATAATACAGTTAACATCCCCTGTTGTGTGTGAGGCTTTAAGAACTCCTATGGCTTCTTCTATTGGCAGGAGGACAGAGAAACCCTCTGCAAGTCAGAGTGCACCAAGAATCCTTCCTGTTACCCAGGTGGGAGCACATAGCTGTTGCTAGAAATTATTTCTTTCTTTCAGGAGTGGAAGGTTTTGGCAGGGGTTTGCTTGCCACTTTGGAAAGAACTTGGGAACTACATGACCTCTGGCAATGGAGCTGATGCGATCATAAGCAGAAATACATAACTGCAGGTTTCTGGTATACGTCCAAAGTCCTTGACTGAATAATGTTGGAAGGGGCTTGTAATGAGCATGGGGAGCAATTAAAACTTGTGCTTTGGAACCGGAAGCCCACATACTATTAGATTTTTGTCCATGGTATATGCCAGATAATTGACAAAACAGCTACACATGCAATGAATTACTACATCTAGTTTCTCTGATTCCACAGGAGAGAATGAGTTTCTCAAGTGATACATATAAGAATATTTCAAACAATTATTTTAGCCTCTGCCGTACTCTGAACACTTTCTATAAAACCAGTTTTAGTCCACAAAGAAATTTTTCCCATATGTGGGGCCATGTGTAGTCTCACAGCCCATGTCAGCCACTTTATCTGCACATGTTGGAAAGTAGCTACCTTTTTCTGTGTACCCTGGTGATGTGAGTCTACAGCTGGTTCTGCACTGAAATCGGTAACTGCTAATGCACTCCAGTTATCAGGAAAATGAGTGCGTAGATGTATTCTGATGTCAGATACCATATCAGAGCAGATTTCTGGCATTTGACTAGTCATCTTGGTGACTAGCAGGAACGCTATTTTTACATACATAATAATATCAACATATAAAACTGATAACATGGGCGTTAAAACACCCTCCAAAATCTAGAAAATGTGCAGAACAAAGTGAAAGTGTAAATGTTTTTATGCATATTTAAGTAGTGTGTAGTATAAAGGAAACTGAACTATGACAGACGGGGAGTCCTGACGCAATGTGGGTTGCCCTGCTGAGAGCTCGGCTCTTTTTTAGCTTTAGAAATGTTACAAAGCATCATCTCTGAAGTTGAACTGCAGAGGGTTAGAGCAGAGAAAGGCGCTCAAGGGAAAAGAAAGGGACTCTGTGGGAGGTGAGGCATTCTGCTGAGGGGAAGGTTCAAAACCTCTGTGAAACCTGTGTTTTTACTCGGGGCTTCAGTTTGGCTGTTTTTTCTTTCAGAAACATTTACTGAGATTGACTATACTGCTCATTTGTAGTCACCATTTGGTCAAGAGGAAGCAGTATTGATAAACCAATAAATGAGAAAGTTCTGTATTCTGCAAGGTGGCTCTGTGTTACCAGTTTGATTTCCACAGCTTTGATCCTTGTGTCTATTCATGCCCAAGCAAAATAGGCTTGGGCGTAAATGTGGTACAATCTCTGCTCACTTTGACTTGTGGTGGCATTTAGCCCTTGTTTCACCTACTTGACACACAGGGTTAAGTTGTGACAATGAGAGTTTCAGTTGAAGATAAGATCGTCGGTATGACCAAACACTGGCAGTTCCAGTTGGAGAGATTCTTCACACCTTTAGGCACAGTGCTGGTCCTGACTAGCTTCTGATACCCAGCCAAGTGTAGCTACGATTCCTCTCTCAGTAAGTAATCACAGCATACAGGCAGAAGTGTGAAACGTACCTTGAGGAAAGGCTGTTTGTGAAGATAGGTGCTCATTGATGGAATCAGCTGCAAAAAATGCCAGCAGTATAAACCTCAGCAATGGAACAAGGTATCTGCATGAGTGTACATATGCTGACTATGGAAAGGATGGTATTTAGCTGGTACATTTCAGGATGCATAAACAGAAATACACGCTTTTTTAGTTTTTGCCTATCATGCGAAATGACTTAATCAGTAAACTGAAACCAGCCCCAAAGCAAGCTTTGCTGAATTGATTAGTAAAAATAACATTGTGCAATGTTCCTAATTATATAACAGCGGTATTCAGGAGTATCAGTTTTATTTTAACTAGTTGTAAATTTTTCTTTATGGCAAACTGTTTATTTTAATGTATTTTAAAGTCTGATAAAGAAGGGTGGTAAGGCAATTAAACATACTCCAACTAAAGGTGTAGATGCTTTTGCTTTTTGCAGCTTTGTGTGCAATGGAGTCAGTTCTGATGAAAGCTGATGATATATTTGATTTTGTCCATGCAGCAAAGTTTTTTCATGGATTATATTGGAAGTAAAACTGCCACTAGTTTGCATAATTGTGATGTTATTGTTCTGTCAAAAATAGTGCCTTAGTCTATTCATTTTCATGGATTAATGCCCAGCAATGGGAACTTCCTCTTTAACTTGAAGACAAGACAGTGTCAGCTGACAAGCAGAGTCTTGCTGCTTATTGAGAAGCATTCATGATCCCTGATCTTGTCTTGGGTCACAGATGTCTCTGAGTTTTCTGTAATGTATTACTCAGATTCACTGCACTGAGGAAAGCAGAATGGTTTCAGTTCAGTTTCAGTTCAGACTATTTTACTCATCAATCTCAAAATGAAAAGTAGAAAATTTCTTTCAACAAAGCAAAGGGTTAAATTCTTCTTTACAAAATTGAAAAGGTAATTGCAAAAGAAAAGTCTCAAAGGTCTCTAATGCAAGCTTGAAATATAACTGGCACTGGTATCTAGAATAAATTTTCATACTTTGTAGCTTCTTTAGCTGAATCCCTTCCTGCCTTCAGCTCTCCTCCAAGGCACCATTTTATGGGGTGGAGTAAGCTCTAGGCTGAGTCCAGAATGGGCCCAGGTGCCCCCTCTCCCCCTAGTTTGCTCATACCTGACGAATTCATTACATACTTCATGAATTTAATCTTAAAATTCATTAAGATTAAATAAATATTCATTCATTTATTCATCTCTGCTTCCTTGCTAATTAATCTTACTGAAGCATGTTGTATTAGTTTGGAGGCTTATGGGACTGAGGTGTTGGTTTTGGTTATTTACATCTGACTTTGCAATGCACTCGCTCTCTGCTCTGTTGATTTGCTTGCTAGGCTCCTGCCCCTGCTCAAAATGCTAATTGAATGGCTGCTTTATTGGCTTCCTCTATCACCAGATTGCCCTACATTGCTGTATTCTTCATGGCATCTTTACAGCTTTCATATCATAGAGAATACTCTCTGTAGTTCATTTTTTATAATTTTTTGAAGGAAGCTACAATGTGGGGTATCCCTGATAACCATCCGAGGCATCTCTAGTGTAAAGATTGACCTGTAAAGCTTTTGAACTGTGCCAGTTTGCCCCTGTTACCAGCTTTTGAGATCTAAGCTTTTGCCATCTGTCAGTGTGCTACATTAATTAGTCTGCTTGCTGAGGAAAATAATTCAGCGGGGTAGAGCTCTGCAAGAGATTTTGATACAAAGAGAAGTTGGCAGTGAGGGTTCTGCTTCCTCTTCTCTGTGTATGCGAAAGAGGAGATGCAGTTGACAAATTTCTAGAATGTGTGTAACCATCAGAAGCAGACATGAAATTAGAAATGCGGAATTATTTAAACAGTCTTGCCTTGGTGAATATTCTGTACCACAGATAGGCTTATTTCCTCCTAAATTCTACAGTTACATAAATATTACAGAAGTACATGTGTTTCGAGTCTGGACTGTTAGAAGTTTCCTTTTATTGTGCTCTTAATACCTGCATAGTAGGGAAATTTCATTAATTCTTAGAATTATATAACCTATATAAGAAAACCTCGTTCTTTCTAGTTCCTGCGGTAGTAATTATTAAGGAATTAGCATCTCATGTGAAATTCCCCAGCTTGAAGATTACATATGTTTGAAATTCTGTTTTGAGGATGTTAACCAAGTATGCAGAGGACTTTTGCTGGTTCTTCACTCGGAGGTAGATTCCATGCACAAAAGGTGGGTTATATTTGCTCCATTATTTACATTTTTTTCTTTTTGTTCTATCTGTTTTGGACTCCATCAAATCTCAGGTGCTGGTGTTTCTTCACCATTGGAAGATATTCTTGCATTTTGAAATTTCAGTGAAAATGCTCATCTGCATGTTGAATTTCAACAAAGAAGAAAGGGATAAAAATGTTTGGTATGGCAATTTTCATTCTCATCCAACTCTAATTTAATGCCATCATAAAATAGCGTTAGGGGGTAACCGTTGATCCTTAATATTGCTTTACTAGACATACCTGCTTTATCCTTTGACTGTGGCACTCTTCAGTGCTATACAGTGCGGATCATCCCTTGTTGCAGTGTATAGCATAGCATACACAGTAAATTAAAACTCATCTGGCAGTGGAGCATAGACAGAGAATATCTTTCTGCTTTTTCTGCCTTCAGAATATTTCTTGCTTTGCTCCTGGCATCTCTTTTGCCCAGGGGGAAGTTCCTCCAGATAGTTCCAGATCAAAGTTTATTTGATTCAAGACATTCTTTACCAGCCTGGACTCTGAAGAACAGGGTCAGCTGGTCTTTGAAGGAAGCTGGGTCAGATTTGCTTGTCTTGGTTCTTCTTGTGAGTGATACTGTACTTTGACCAACCATCCCAGCTTCATTTCTATTCTGTGCTCACATGCCCTAGCACAACTTTCTGAAGGCAGAATTTGACCGCTCAATTGGATTCTACTGAGGTAGAAATTTATACTTTACTGATTTATTCTTTTATTGCTTTTGGTGATGTTAATAACATGTATTTTTGCTTTACTTAATTAAAAGAAAACTTGATTAAGCTTGGTAGGAGACTTGGAGGAGAAGGGATGAGTATTTATATTGGTCAATCAAATTATTAGAAAGTAACACATATTATAACCTAGAACTGAAAAAACAGGCTTTAGGTTTTTATTTAACAACAGGTTACACAGGGGAAGAATTTTAAAACTTTGGGTTTTTTACAGACAAAATCAGAACAGGAAAAAAAATCAGGGATGTTTGTCTCCTGAAACAGTTTATGAGTTGCTCATACTTCAGGTTGTCTGTGTGTTGTGTTAAATGCTTGACAACACGGGAGTAATGCCCAGGTCATGGTTTTTCATTATAGGACTGATGCCTCTCCAAATGTATGTAGGCTACTGGTAGACATGACCAGATACTAATGCTGCTGGACCATTTTCCGTATCCACAAAATCTTTCCTGCCTTGGGTTTTTTGATCCATAGAACTAGACTCATTGTCCCTCACCGTTTCTAGAGAGGTTCTTTGTCAAGCTGCAATGCTGGGGTAATTAGGAAAATGTAGGAAATTTCCTAGGAACCTAGGAAATCCTGGAGTCTTTGGAACTGTCAAGTGTTTTCTTTCAGATTTTGGGTACTACTGCTTCATATGTAATGTCTGGTTACGCTGTGATTTTCCTGTGAGTATGCTTTTGGCTAGACAGGCGTTACAATATTTATGAGACAGTATAATTCCTCCTCAAGATTCTTGGCTTACTGGAAAAATGGACCCCTATGTCTTTGTACTATAGCAAAGACAAAGCTGGTCGACTTCTTTGATCGGCTGACCCTGAAGGGCTGCATGGCCATGTCCTGGGTCGTTGGAGTGTGAAGAGGAATATCCTTTGGCTCTTCTGAGTGAAGAGGTTGGTTTTGCACCAGTTTCTGTGAGGGTCTATGGGGCTTTTGGAGTTCTGTCCCCAATTGTGTGTGGACGTGGGGTGTACGTAAAGAGCAGATGGGAGGCGTGTTCTTTTCTCCTTTACTCCTAAATGCATTGATGCCTGTTTGTACTGGTTTTGTATTTTTCAAGATTGTTGAGAAATTTGTATTTCTTAACATCCCTGTGGTTTTTTAACATACCATTGATTGTATTCCTCCCATTATAACAGAATGAATTTCTACTTAACTGACAATACAAAATAATTGGAATTAAAGAATGGGTGTGAGGAGGATTGATAAGAACTTAGAACGAGAGTATGTAAACATAAAATTTTTATTAAATAAAATTTGCATTTTATTTTAGCAATAAAAAGCAAATTCAACAGTTCAACAATTGCAGCAAATTCCATGTGTTTTCTTTCCATAGGGCTGGACTCATCACTGAGACATATTGAACAGAAAACGAAGATTTGCCTCTGTTTCTGTAAAAAAACAAGATAAACCTGGAAAGCACAATGAGACCCCTTACAAATATCTATGTCTTTGCTTGTGTCTTTATATTCATGCTATGGAATAATATCCAGCCAACTATGGAAAATGAATTTATTGCAAATTATTCAAGCAGTTTGCTAACTAATGTTCCAAAAAACATTCCAGTCCATACTCATGTATTAGATTTATCACATAATAGGATCTCTGGACTCAGTATCTCAGAATTTATTTATCTTTCTGACCTTCAAGTATTAAATCTTTCTCATAATCTAATTATGGAGCTTGACTTTAGTGTCTTCATTTTTAATGAAGATTTGGAATACTTAGATTTATCTCATAATAATATTTTGAAAGTTTACTGTCAAACTCTTGCATATCTTAGACATTTAGATCTTTCTTTCAATAAGTTTACTGCCCTGCCCATCTGTAAGGAATTTGGGAACATGTTTCGTTTGGAGTACCTAGGATTAAGTGCCACGATGATACGAAGGTCAGACTTCAGGTATATCATACATTTGCAGCTGTGCACTGTCTTCCTGACCTTAGAAGACTTTTCTCTGTATGAGCCTCAGAGTCTGACAGCCTTGAATACAAGGAGCCTCCACATTGTTTTTGCAGCAAACCAAAACTTCAGTTTTTCCCTCCTGTATGATGGAATGAGCACTTCAGAAAACTTAAGAATAGTTAACTTAAGATACACCTTAAGCTACAAAGATTTCCCCTCTCCTTCTTTAACGCTTCTGAAGAAAATCAAGACAAAAGCTCTCATGCTTGACACTGTGGACTTAAAATGGGCTATCATTTTGCAAATTTTCCTGCTTATTTGGTATTCACCTGTGGAGCATTTGACTGTCAGAAACTTGACTTTTTGGGGACCACTGGGGGAGCTGACTGAATATGAATTTCTACCCTTATTAAGCTCTCTGGAACAATTAATCTCTTTGGGTGGCTCCATGAAGGCACTAACTTTGGAGCATGTTCGTAATAAGGTTTATTATTTCAACCAGGAGTTTCTATACAGACAGTTTTCAGAGATGAATATTGCCAGTTTGACAATATATGATGCATATATGCCACACATGCTTTGCCCCAATAGAACAAGCTCATTTCAGTATTTAAATTTTTCTCACAATGCCCTGACAGATGAATTGTTCCAGAATTGTGGCACTCTGACAGATCTGAAATTACTTATTTTGCAGAGGAATAAATTTGAGAGCCTTTCCAAGGTAAGCTTCATGACTAGCCGTATGAAATCACTGAAATACCTGGACATCAGCAGCAACTTGCTGAGTCACGGTGGAGCTGATATGCAATGCCAATGGGCTGAGTCTCTGACAGAGTTGGACCTGTCCTCAAATCAGTTGATGGATGCCGTGTTTGAGTGCTTGCCAGTCAACATCAAAAAACTCAACCTCCAAAACAATCACATCACCAGCGTCCCCAAGGGAATGGCCGAGCTGAAATCCTTGAAAGAGCTGAACCTGGCATCGAACAGGCTGGCTGACCTGCCGGGGTGCAGTGGCTTTACGTCCCTGGAGTTCCTGAACATAGAGATGAATTCAATCCTCACCCCATCTGCCGTCTTCTTCCAGAGCTGCCCGCGGGTCAGGGAGCTACAAGCCGGGCACAACCCGTTCAAGTGTTCCTGTGAACTGCGAGACTTTATCCATCTGGAGAGGCTGTCTGGGGGGAAGCTGTTCGGCTGGCCAGCAGCATATGTGTGCGAGTACCCGGAAGACTTGCAAGGAACGCAGCTGAAGGACTTCCACCTGGCTGAACTGGCTTGCAACACGGTGCTCTTGCTGGTGACAGCTCTGCTGTTGATGCTGGTGCTGGTGGCTGTTGTTGCCTTTCTGTGCATCTACTTGGATGTGCTGTGGTACGTGCGGATGACGTGGCAGTGGACGCAGGCGAAGCGGAGAGCTTGGCACAGCCACCCCGAAGAGCAGGAGACCATTCTGCAGTTTCATGCGTTCATTTCCTACAGCGAGCGCGATTCGTTGTGGGTGAAGAACGAGCTGATCCCGAACCTGGAGAAGGGGGAGGGCTGTGTACAACTGTGCCAGCATGAGAGAAACTTTATCCCTGGCAAGAGCATCGTGGAGAACATCATTAACTGCATTGAGAAGAGCTACAAGTCGATCTTTGTGTTGTCTCCCAACTTTGTGCAGAGTGAGTGGTGTCACTATGAGCTGTACTTTGCCCATCACAAATTATTCAGTGAGAATTCCAACAGCTTAATCCTCATTTTGCTGGAGCCGATCCCTCCGTACATTATCCCTGCCAGGTATCACAAGCTGAAGGCTCTCATGGCAAAGCGAACCTACCTGGAGTGGCCGAAGGAGAGGAGCAAGCGTGCCCTTTTCTGGGCTAACCTGAGGGCAGCTATTAGCATTAACCTGCCAATATCCTTTGAAGCCAATGAGGAGCAGAGTGATGTTATTTCTCCTAGTAGTATAAGTCAGTATGTGAATAACTGACTTGACTGTCTTGCATTAAATTGTTATAGTCATTTTTTTATAGTTTTTTTACTGTATTCCTAGTTTGTAGCAAAATGTAATTGTGATATATACAGAAATTGCCATTGCTCATTCTAGTCGTGAAAGTAGTCAGAAGTCTTCAGTAGTTGCCCATCATCAACAAAGAGAAGGAGAGAGAAATTTTCATAGTGATTGCAATTTATTCTGTAGACTTGGGTTGCCTTTGTTTTGGACTTTGCCCATTGAAAGCTGTATTTTAAAGTAACAAAAACAGTGGTTGGTTCAATGTCATCAGGACTGTCAAGGCTTGCATTCTATCTTTGTTCTGACATGGATGTTGTGGGGTTAAGGTGGTAGGGATCTGCTTCCTTGGATTTAATTAAATAATACAAAGAAGAAGAAAACTCTTGTTTAAATCCCTTCCTGTACATCGGTATAGTAGATGTCAATGGTAATTTCAGCCTGTGTTCACTTCCTGGAAGTCTTTCCCTTTGTCACAGACAAAGGTCTGGGTAAGAGCTAAAAGTTGGAGCCATTAATCCCTGTTTAATATTCTTCTTCCTTTGCTATACTAAACATTCCCACTTGCCTAGATTTACCTACCAAGTCATGATTTCATAGAATTCGCTATTCCTTGTCTTCAAAATAATATCCAAACTTAAGACATTTTTATACTATTATGATATTGCTGCTTTCTGCTATGATCATATCAAGCTATATTGGGTTGCTTGTTTTTCCTGTTTTCTAAAGCATAGAAGCTTGATGTTTGGAGGTGAATCCCCTTTTATCTCCAGACTTTCACTGAACTCTGTTACCTTGCCCTTTTAATCAGCAGGTACTGAGGGTCATCATGCAAGTGAAAAAGGAGTAATTTGCATTGGGAAGTAACTTCTCTGCTAAAATAGAACTGTTTAAACTAATGGTATTTATTGATAAGAGACATCTAATAATTTGCTGTACTTGGATTTAATTTGACAATCTAATAAACCTCTTATTTTTTATCTGTTATTAAATCTCCTGGTGTCATTTCACTGGTGATGAGGAGTTGTGTAATTATACTTGCAGCTTAATGGAAATGCAAAACCCTCTGATCAGAACCGTGAGCAGCACGTGAGGTGAGCCAGCCAGTAAGAGGATGTGGTCCTTAACACTTGCCGAGGCAGCTGTCCGAGCACTGGCCAGGTGTGTGTGGTGGTAGCTAGATGAAGCAGTGGATGGGAAGCTATGGGAGAGTTTCCCGGTGTCCAGAGGTGCTGAGACACCACTGTGCACCTACCTACCAGCTCAGGTTAACGGGGTATCGCAGTGGGATGCTAGGAGCCTGGCTCTCAATGTAGCGCTTTGGAAAGAAGGGCTAAAAATCAATATTAAGTCTTAATTTCAGGCAAAGGGAAGTTGGCTACTGATTTCTGTGATAACACATAACTGAGATCTGCCCCCTCCCAAAGCCAAGACCAAGATTTCTTTGTGTACCCTAAAAAGGGCTGCTAAAACCTCAGTACTTCAGTGGGAGCTGGTGGATGCAGCATGCTTGAAAAGCAGGTTATTTATGATGAGGGGAGATGTTCAAAGACAAAGAGGAGCTTAGTGCCCTGCAGGAGTTTAAGTCAGGAAGGCTTTACCCTATCCTGAGAGTCACTTGTGCTTCATAGCAACCCAACATGGTGGCCAGGGCATTGGGCACCATGGGGCACAGCCAAAAGTGCATCGCAAACCTCATGTGCCAACCAGCCTGTTATAGTAGGCTGTGAGGGGCTTTCCACAGAAGCAGTGACATTGAATCTGGGGCTGCAGCCTGAATGCACCACTGGAGCTGCAACGTTTCCCTCTCAACAGGTTTTTCCCAACTGTACAGCATCCCTCTGGGTGAAGGTTCTTTACTTCCTCCATAACACCGCTGTCTGCTCTTAGGCAGTTGCCTGCTAAGCTTTAGTGGCTTCTTTATTTCAGCCAGAGTTACATCTGCCTATAATTTAAGGCTTGTGTGCTATACAGCTCTCGTGTACTTAAGGAACTCTTCAGTTGCAGAGGCCTGCGCACATTAAGCTGGTTAGGAGTTCTGCAGCCTTTACCTCTCCAGGGCTCCTCCGCACTTTACAGCGGAGAATGCTACCAGAAAACCTGTGCCCCTCCTTCCTGAAAGAATTCTCCCTCTCCCAAGCGTTACAGTCGAAGGACATGATTAGCATTCACACTTAGTGGTAATGTTTTAAGGGGCACACATTCTGTCCTGTTTACTAGATGAGAAAAGAGGAAGTAAAATTTCTCAAATCAGGCTTTCCGGTCTCTGTAAATGTAATGCATCAGCAAACTGGGTTTTACATCCTAAATAATGTGCAGGGGTCTGGGCCATGGAAGAGTCCCTCACCTCGAAGACTGTTCTGAAACCCAAGTTGTAGGTAGGTGTGATAGGAATAGTTTCTCAAGTCTGCCGTGTATATTGTTTTAGGATATTAAACCTTTAATACCCCCTTATACTCTGGCCTTCCTACCCCACAAATCTTTCATGCACATGCCAAGTACTTCAGTTATTTACATATCGTACCATACACTGCAGCTGCTTAAAATACAGTTCTGAGTTCCTTTGATAAAGCAGATTCGTTTTGTTGGGGTTTTTTAAGTTAGCATTAGAAAGTGTTTCTCATGACTTCTCTGTTGGAACTTCCATTTTCTTCTTCCCTGTTTCTGTCACAGGATACATAAAGTGTTGATTATTTTTTGTTTTGGCCAAATGTAGCAAATACTTTTCTTCACTGTTTTTTTATGAGGCAATACGCTGTTGCAGACTTTTTTTAAAAAAATGTGTTCATAGAGCTGCTTCTTGGGAAGAAGTTTGCAAGACTTGCAAGACACGAGCATCTGGTTGAACTCTTGAAATACTGTCATACTAACGTCCGTGTTCATAAAAATGATCTCAGGTGCTACTCTCACTGAGCTCACAGGCCTGGAAGCCCACATGAAAGCAATATTGTGTATCGACTTTGTTTGTGTTTGGCCAGGCCAGAGTTTTAATTGTAGAGGATATGTGAAAAGTGTTGTTATGGCTAAAAATTGCAGTAAAGACACAAAGATCAGTTTTGAATCCTTGAGCAGATTTCTGTGCATGGCAGGATCTGACTCAGTGATAGGAGGTAAGACAGAGGGAACAGCTTCATGTCTGAGCTACGAGAAAAGAAATAATTTCTTAAATTACAATCACGTGAGCTTAAATTTTGCCTTTTTCTCAGCCTAAGTGTGACGCCCAGTGGCCGATAAAATTATCACTGTTTCCTGAAAATGATAGCTCATGCTAGAACACATACAACACATTTTGCCCCTCAGGAAAACTGAAACAGATAATCATATCAGCCCAGCACATGCAGGAGCCTCCTGGGGGTGTGTGTGGGCTCGAGAAGACAGGTCACAGTGATGCTGGGACTCAGTCCCCCCACAACATCCGTCCCTCCCACCCAGGAGGCTGTGGAGTGCAGATACTGACTGGTTCGCTAACCAGCGAACCTCGATAATTCAACAGCATGATGGGAACACTGACTCTTGCTTTACAACCAGCAATCCCTGTTTTCAAGCAGGACACCAAGAAATACAAGCCGGTCATTTTCTCACATTCTCTTTGCCGTTTGTGGGAGTTTTATTTTTATGCCTCATTTCTGCTGTACTGCCTTTCCCTTCTGTACATCACCGCGGCATAGCGTAGGTGCTCACCAGGCTGATTTGCTGGGTCCCAGGCAGCAATAGACCAACATCCCGATGCAGTTCCCTCAGCAGGAATGGAAAGCGCCAAGAGATGCACAGTGAGTTCAACTGGGCTCATCTTTTTAGGCATCTGAAAAGGCGTGAAGAAACAAAAAAACTCCCTTGGCAGCTCTACACATCATCATCATCATCATCTCTCGGCAAAGCCCGCAGGTGTGCCTGGAGGTGAGCAGGATTCGTGCGCATCGATGTGTTGGCAGTCTGTGTCTGCTCTGGCACCCCGGCCTGGGAAAGGGCTGTGGGGCAAGAGCATGGCTAAAAGAACAGGCCCAGACTGCCACTTTGCAAGTGCTAAAAAGCACAAACTCGCAGGTTTGGTGCTCCAGCTCTGCCAATGGACAAACTAGAATGCCCTCATTGGAAGCAAGTAAACTATTTTTGTGAGTTTGCCACTAAGTGCACAGCTCCTCCCCAGCACGGGAGCGAGAAGCGGTGCAGGCGCTTCCCTGCCCTGCCTGCTCCTGCCCTCGGTCGTGTGCCGGGGCAGGGACACAGGGCAGGTGTGCCTGGGCGCTGCCGAAGGGCCACCCGAAAACCCAGGGGCTCCCGCGCACTGCCTGGAGCCGACAGGGATCCCTGGGTACACCATGGACCCTTCTACCCGTGTCACTGCTCTTTGTCGTACAGCGTATGATGACGTGACCGCAAACAATATTCTGAGGGGTTTATTAACAAGTATAATACATACACATTGTATACTAAATATAGTATGAGGACTGTACAGTACAAATTTATGTTCACAGTTTGATATGACAAAATGTCATTACTGAATTCCCATTGGACTACCAAAGTAGAAACAGTGAAAGTACATTAAACATTCACATCTTTAGTAAGGAAAGATTACCAAAATGTCTCCGTATTTGCAAGTTATAGTAATGCACACTAGAAACCTTTAATTACCCATTCAGTCTTAGCTTATAAAATATATTACATTTCATTAAAAAATTTCTGCATAGTTTATACAAGTATTAAAGTAAATATAACATCCCTGCTATATTTGCAGGTGAGAGATGCTAAGCAGAAAGATTACTGTGATCCTTTGAAGTGCATTAAAAAACAGTGCTAATATCTGTAAAATATAATGAAAACTGGTGTAGCCCTCTTAAGATATGTAAAATGCTTTCTTATTTTATATAGAAAAGGATTTGTATTCATCTACATGTTGCTAACCTTGACAGAGACAACAACATTGGATTTGGACAAGATGTGGCATTACAAATATCACTGCAGAATAGCAGTGTATATTTAAATAAAACCACATACATCAATACCTGCTTAGCTTTTTGAGATTGTCTTAGAAACTAGTAATTTATTATAATCAAATGGCTTAAACAGGCACATTTTAGTAAAACAGTATTACCTGTTACACACTGCACAGTGCAATACTGCTACAGAAAAAAGGTGGGTTTTTAAAATACACACGTGTTGCAGAACAAGGGTTTTCTATCTTTATATCTAAACTGGCTTCTCTTTAGGGCAAAGATGGAAGGACTGGCTTTAAAAAATATTTAGTTGTGTATATTTAAAAATTACAGGATACCCCTCAAATCAAAGTTTGCTAAAATTAATCAATGAGCCAGTTAAGATTTAAATTCACATTTTCAGCTGAAAGGTAAAAGCATATTTGTTTGTGACTGACATCCCACAAAGACACCACAGACACAAGTGAAATATCCTATAAGCAAGGCATTTACATGACATAATGTCAAATATTTATATTTAATATTTAAATTGCTGCTGTCCTAAATCACAAGGCACATGGATAAAGGAATTTTAAAGTTCTGTTGAATCTCCACTGTGTATGTCCCCAAGATTAGCATAAATATTTTCAGGAAAAAGGTTCATAAGCTAATGAACGAACATGACAAATAACCTAGCTTAAATTCTCCAAAGTAATTCTTGGTTATGAAGAAGTCCTGCTTTTAGGGTACTTGTTTAGAGTTCTAATTAAAAAAAAAAAAAAAAAGAAAGAAAACATTTTGTGAAAGCCTTAACAGAGAAATAAGAGTATTGGAAAGAAATGTTCTTTAAACATCCCAAATTTCATGCATTTGCATTTGCATTTGTTAAGCTAAAAATGGGACCAGTTGCCATTAAGCTGCTTATTTTTGTAGGATCTCATCTGCTTTTTTCCCTGGAATATAATAGAGAATTGTTTTCATCCCAGGATACTAAATTATGTCTGTAGACTTGTGACTGTTGCTACAGGGGCTCCACACAGCCTCTCAGTGAGTGATGTGTCTGCATTCATGGAACTGCCATTAAAACCTAGAGCCTAATGAAGGCCAGTTCTGCTACCACTAACAATAAAAATATCCACCATAAAACCCCATTCTAGAAAAGCTGCTCATTAATATCATTCTCTCCCCTGCAAGTTCCTCAGTTAGTAACAATCTGGCCTACCAAAGAAAGACTGCTTAATCTCCCATGTTTTTCAGCTCCATTGATAAGCAGACAAGGGTCAGTTACAAGATCTGGCATAACTTCCCTCAGTCCTAGTGAAGTGGCGGGGATGTCTGGTGCATATGGATCTTCCTCACAAAAGCTTTGCAGCACCGTTCCCAGCCCTGCTTTGCAAATCCCTGTCCTCCCCTTTGTAAAGCACATGTTCAGGGCTCTATTCCTTAAATAAAATTGCCGGTTTCATACTCCCACATGTAAAATTTGCTAAACTGGAACACCACTTTCTATTTCACAGCAATCGCTGTAGGAGCGTTTTTCTCCTCTCCTCCTCTAATTCTGTGGGTATGTGGACATCAGCAGAACAGCTGGCAAACCTTTATCACCAAGGGAAGGCTCTTTGCACTCACACTCTTGCAAGATTTTTCTGGTTTGCTGTTGGACTCCACAAGATGCGACAGCACAGCCTACCTGCTCCGTAAGCTCAAATATACCCACCTGCAGATGGACACTCCACCTGCCTCCTCCTGGAGAATTTTCTGAAACTCCTCCTCCCCTCAACCCTCCCTTTTCCCAGTGGGTTTTTCCAAGAGCAATGAAAATCTGACTTCAGTATGCTGAATTTGCAGGGAGTGATGTTTACCTTATGCAGGGGAAAGAAGAAAACAGCACTGGTGTTTGAGAGCCTAGGGAAATACATCCCGTTTCCTTGCAGTACCATGAAATCTGCCAGTAATAAAGACAGAAACCTTCCTTTCAGCAGGCTTTCAGAGGCAGGAACATTTCTAGGGTCAACTGCAGGTTGCTTGAATTCAGTTTATTTTATCTATTGAGTTGTTTGCTGACATGGGAGTTAAGACTGGCTGATGTGGTATTTTAATGCAAGACACATCCACAGGAAAGCTTCGTCTACCTACCGTTGAGAGACTACCAGAGTCACAAATCAGTTATCAAATGGATGATTTGGTGTATGTTTTTATCCGAAACAGATACACGGCTCAATTTATCATCAGAAGTGCTTCATATCTGATGCCATCTTCTCATAAAAATATTGTGGATTAATAATTTTAAATACTGTAGTGTACTAAAGTGGCACATGCAACAATACAGTTTGGAGCATTTCTTACATAACGATTGCTATTTTCTGAGGTCCAGCAAAGAGGAAAAAATATTTAGAGGAAATGTAGGGGAGTGATTGTAGAGAGACAGTCTATATTCCTGAAATGAGGTGTAGTAGGTTTCTATGAATATCATTGAATGCCATGTCATAGGAGAGTACCATGTGTGTTCCATCCATACACTTGCACAGAAACCAGACATACAGTGTCACACAAGGTCTTTGTTTAACAAATCCACCAGGGCATTATGCAATAAAAACAAGGATATATACTACACTATAATACAGAGGACTGAAGACATTGGTTGAGATGCATAGTATTATGTACGGACCAATTCCTGCCAATTTTTCTTCTTGACTGGGGTAAATGATACTATGACTCAATCTTTCTGTAAAGTAATTATAATGCTTAGATTTATTTCTACAGTGTTATTCACTGTTTGGGAAGAGGGGATTCTAAATCAGGTGTCTTTCTAAAACTGTTGCATTAACCATATTGCAGAAATCAACACCGCTGATGCATTGTTGAGCATAAAATAAGAGTGTATCCTTTACAGGGCACATAAATAAAAGTCTCTGGCAAGGACTAGCATTTTGGATATTCAGTAACTTTTACTAGTTTATCAGTATATGCTGGGTTGATTATATGAAGAAACCAACAAAAGCTGTTAGTTTACAAATTCCCTTATTCACAATGGAATACATTAAACATACTGTCTGCAGAAAGGGTTTGCTTAGCATCCCCAGGAGAAAAAAAAAAAGTGTTCACATTCTTTAGGTCTGACCCGTGGCAAGGACATAGAAGGGTTAGATAACAACTGTTACTGACCATACGTAAGCTTTTAATGGTATAAACTCAGAGATTCAGACCAGCTGAATCCAAACTAAAATGCATGTGTAAAAAAAAAAAAAAGTGTGACAGGAGTCAGGGACAGAAGACATTCAGACTAGCATGTGGCGTTTTCTGTGAAGAGCAAGATGGTCCGAACGTGAAAAGCTACGGTCACAGTCTGGGCACTGAAAAGGTTTGATTCCTGTATGCTTGCGGAAATGCCGCGTTAGTTCATCAGAACGAGCAAACTTCCACGTGCACCCCTCCCAAGTGCATTTGTACGGTTTTTCACCTGGAAAAAGAAACACAGAAGTGGGGATTTAAGACACAAACAAATCAGTTAAATATTTGACAGATTTATCCTCTTGCCTTGTCAAATTTCAGCAAGTACTTTAATGCTTACTCAAAAAGCCTCCAAACAGCACTGGGCTGCCAAGTACTCTGCGCTAGGAACTGTGTAGTCAAAGTTAACAGGTCAAAAAGTTGTTTCCTGCCACAACTTTTTTTTTTATTCTCTCTCTGTTCTTCCCTCTGCCATATTAGCACTTGTTTTGTCTCATCAAGCCCAGAAGTGTGAAGGTTTAGGCATTTGTTCAAGTATTTCAAAACCAGGACCCCATATTCTAGATTAGTTATGGGAAAGGACTGGTGCTACCATTCAGCACAGCAGGCAGAAATCTTGTTGTGACCTCTCAGAGTTACTGTAGTATAAGTAACTGGCACCACTGTTGCAAGTAGCTCAACTTAAAATCTCCATCATTACTTTCTAATATGCAATCGTCCTTGTCCTTAACACCACTGTGCTGCCCAAAAGGTAAAGGGCTGGCTTGATGCAAGACAGATGTGAACTGGCCTCCGTTTTACATAGAAGTGTCCCATATCTGTATAAGAAACTTGGAGGTACATATATTCATTCAGCATGCCAAGATGAACATTTCTGCAGGGAAGAGAGATGGGGATATGTTCATTGGAACACTCCCTCAGAAAAGAGCACTGTCGGACCAGTGGTTAGAATGTCTACATGAAGCAGATGTGTTTGTATTTGGCAGACAGTCCAGACTTTTGCAAATGGGCTACTCCCATGGAAGTCTCAAGTCAAATTTAACAGTGAGGTAAGAGATGAGGTAGTGCAATTTGAACCAATTTGGTGTTTACAGGGTGTGCAGAATGAGTAATCTGCAAGCAACTGGACAGAAAATGAGCAAAGAGCCAGTGAATGTAAAGCATAACAGCATACACTGTGATCCTGCTTTAGCTTACAGTCTCTCGCTGTGAGTTTTTCCTGCCACATCCTCTGTCTTTTGCTCAGCCTATAGTTATATTCAGAGCAATGCCAGATCTAACTTCTGTCATTTTGATATTTACACCTGTGGTCACCTGGCCATTAGCACAAACTAAAAGCTTAGTCTACTATTTTACCATAGACTTGATGAAACAAAAGCATAGGAATGCTCAAACCTGTATGGGTTCTTCTGTGAGCTTTCAGATGGGAGCTTTTAGTGTAGACTTTGTTACAGCCTTCATAATCACATCGATGTATTCTGCGTTTTCTTTGCGTGTCCGGAGATTCCACAGGTAAAGGTCTCTTTCCTGGCTGAACTATAACTGAAGGGTGATTCCTGCAAAGTCAAAATGAATGTTAAAAATGAAAAACATTTAGCACAGCAAACCTCAGCAAATATGATTCATGACAGAGCCCTTTATTCACTACCACTGTGTCTCTTGGCACAAAGAACAACATTACATGCACGTTGAAAAATTCCAAGCGGGTTTAGCAAATTTCATGTATTTTAGCAGTAATATTTTTAAATGTTTACTCACTTTGTGGCATGATGTAGACATTTTTACTACTCCCTAGCTTTTTTTAAACTTACAAAGGAAAAAAACCCCTTCAAATTCCTGTTTTTCAGTCAAACTCAGATTTCTCAAACTCTTGTGAGTTAATAGTGAACTTCTCTTGTATTCGTTAACAGTTTTTCTTCCTCCTTCAAATGTAACTAATTCACTTGTAATTGGAAACGGCTATTCCATATTATTAAAGAAATTGTATCTTTAGGGTTTCAAAGCAGAACTCAATCTTTATTGTTCCAGCCACTCCTTTAGAGAGTAATTAAGAATTTCCTGTTTGGTGCTGGCAGGAGGGTGCGGCCTCCCCATACCACTGACGTCAATTCCTAAAAGTAGAGTTTAGCCTGTGTGGCACACCCACAGGATGTCTGAAGTTGTCCCTCCACCTTCATAAACATAATTTTTTGCTTTTGAAGCCCACAGGTATAGTGCAGGTAAGACATGTACTACTAAGGCTCTACGGAGGGATCTGGACAGGCTGGATCATTGGGCCAAGGCCAATTGTATGAGGTTCAACAAGGCCAAGAGCTGGGTCCTGCACTTGGGTCACAACAACCCCATGCAACGCTACAGGCTTGGGGAAGAGTGGCTGGAAAGCTGCCCGGCAGAAAAGGACCTGGGGTGCTGGTTGACAGCGGCTGAATATGAACCAGCAGTGTGCCCAGGTGGCCAAGAAGGCCAACGGCATCCTGGCCTGTATCAGAAACAGTGTGACCAGCAGGAGCAGGGAAGTGATCGTCCCCCTGTACTCGGCACTGGTGAGGCCGCACCTTGAGTTCTGTGTTCAGTTTTGGGCCCCTCACTACAGGAAAGACATTGAGGTGCTGGAGCGTGTCCAGAGAAGGGCAACAAAGCTGGTGAGGGGCCTGGAGCACAAGTCTGATGAGGAGCGGCTGAGGGAACTGGGGCTGTTTAGCCTGGAGAAGAGGAGGCTGAGGGGAGACCTTGTCACTCTCTACAACTACCTGAAAGGAGGTTGTAGTGAGGTGGGTGCGGGTCTCTTCTGTCAAGTAACTAGTAACAGGACGAGAGGAAATGGCCTCAAGTTGTGGCAGGGGAGGTTTAGACTGGATATTAGAAAAAATTTCTTTACTGCAAGGGTTGTCAGGCATTGGAACAGGCTGCCCTGGACATGTTCACAAAACACATAGGCGTGGCGCTCCAGGACACGGTTTAGTGGGCATAGTGGTGTTGGGCTGACAGTTGGACTCAATGATCTTAAAGGTCTTTTCTAACCCAAACGATTCCATGATTCTGTGATTCTATATATTATGGGCTCCTGTGACAAACAAAACCATAGAACATTCATGCATGTAAAAACACATCGAGCTTCTTAGAAGGTGTCATTGACTGAGGATATTTAGGTTTGAACAACACGCCTACTGTAGAATTGGGGACAACCTTGATTCTTTCTTCCATGTCAATGTTAGAAAAGGAAGTAAGTATGTTCGTCAAAAAGTTAAGTGGCATTACATATCTCGCAACCTCACAAAGTTGCATTTTTCAACCCATTAGCAGACCTGTTATCAGTGCTTTTAATATATTTTTTAGCTTTTAACTGAAACTTAGTATATAATGTGCAGATACTAGTATTCCCTGTTGCAAAACCAGCTTCTCCATGTGACAGAAATAAGCGTTCTAGAACTCCCGTCTTTTCTCAGTTACTGTATTTCACGTTTCTTTACCAATCAAATTACGTTTTATAACACCAGGTTGTCTTACTTACTTAAACCAAGTTCCTTTAGCACCTGATTTTCAGAAACACTAAATACATACTTCTCTCAGCAAAATAAAAGGCATGTGCTAAAGACAGAAAATCTTGTGTGTGGTTTAAAAACAAAAAAATTTCTATTACTCTCCACAGCAGGAGGATAGGAATTACCAATGTGGGAAAAATTTAATTCTGTTATTAATTCTTTCATTAGAGTTACAAGCTTGAAATTAGGAGCCAAATTCTCTTTCTTGGGTGTTTCTGTGACTGTTGAGTGATGTACTCTTCAAGTACACATTAAATCTAGCTAAAAATACTGTAATGGCGGGAAACCCCAGATGGTGATGTTAGACACAGATGTACATACTTAAATAAGAAAGGCAGGCTTTTAGCTTCCAAAGAAATGCTTCTCTAAAGCAATGCTCAGTTTTAACGCTGTTGCATACCAGTCTTTTTGGAGAAGCTCTGGCTTAGGACAGCAAGCAAACTTGGTTTAAATCCCTATGTGTGGAGGCTAGTCCTGGACATGGTAACATCTGGAAAAAGGGAGAAAAAGGATATTGGCTGTACACCATTTGTGATGATTTTCAGTCTAAGAGCGTGTAAAAAAAGCACTGAGAATTTGTCTCTGTCTCATTTTCCCTTTAGAGAAAAGGAGGCTGGCAAGACTATAGAATGTTATCAATAATCAGATAGGGTGTGGCAGTTTTAAAAATGGTTAAGGTGGTGTCAAAAATCAGAGGTAAACATTACGTGCCAGTAATAAAAGCACAGCCCTAATTCTTTCACTCCCTCTTACACAACCAGATACAAATTCACCTAAGTCTAACCATTTAAGCATCATTCTTTATTAGGTAAGAGTATCTTCCAAAAACCACGTTACTGTTTCAACAGCTTTTTCTCCTTCTTTACCAACAGACCATACTATGTTGATAGCATGAGTAAGACTTCAACACTTGCGCTCACAAGAAAATACGTTAATGAGGCTTCTTGTATTTGGTCAGAGATTACCTCAAGTTTGATTTTAGAAATAACTGCATAGTTACGTCAATTATCAGACATACTAGAAAGTCCAAAAATCCCTACAGAAATGCCACCAACATTATGTATATAATGTGTATGCCAAAAATTAACACTAAAGCAAAATCAGTCACTTAAAAGTGAGACTGCAGGTTTCCTACACCCCTTTAATGTAGCTTATGTATCTGAATAGTGCACCCCGGGCAGTTGGAACCTATGCAAAATGATTAAAAAATCATTGCCTAACTATAGCTCATAATGCAGAGAGAGGCTGATGAAGTTGTGAGACAACAGGAAATTTTATAAAGGTCTAGGTCTCTCATCTTGTAACTTGTGTGATTTGTCTCTATTTTTTAAATGATAAAAACTACCATTTACAAGCTTCTTATCGAGGATACAGCAGAATGTGAACTTGAAAGGGCTGCCTTTAGGAACAAGCAAGAACTGCAGCTCTACAGGACAGCTAGGAAGCAATTTAAGCCATCACGATGTGATGACAGGGTCTCCATAAACATAATGCTCTGCATGGGCAAGCAGAGGAGATGCTTTGGAACATGGACTATTCAAATGTTTTTTGTAACAACACTACCTACATGTTATACTAAATTTTATATTCTTTGCTCAGCGGATGGGTTTCCTGTGGAAACTGGACTCATTGAGAAATAATTAATGCAAATCACTAATGCAGGTGACAAGTCCGCAGAAGTCTCAGGCCTGGAGGAAGGGTGTGGTATCAGCCAGGAACAGCACTTACTGGTTTGTTCTTGTTAAAGAGGCCTAACAAAGGACAAAAGTAAACTGAACCATTTGACAGTCCTCACCTAGCAGAAGTTAGTTCCAAGTACATGCAAGACCTCACTGCCTTATGTGGCAGGTCCGTTATGGAAGGTAAGTAACCATCTAGTAAACACAGATGTCTACTAGTTTTATTATAATAAAACATATAAGGTTATTTTTAAATAAACAGCTTGTAGTTCATAAAAGCTAGCTGGCAACTAGTTAACTGCAAAGAGCCTGCAGTCCAGAAGCTGCATCTAAGCTGGTTAGAGACTTGAAAACGAGGAGGGGTGCCCACAAGGTGGCTATGCAGAATGTAGTTAGCCCTGGAGCTGCAGTGTGCCTTCTAACCTGGGAACAGTCATGAGCAGGAGGAAGAGGCTGCCTTCTGAAGGAAATGCAGAAGACTGACTGCCCGTCACATGCTTTCTCTCTTTCTGAATCACCCCACATTCACACACTGGTTTTGGGAGTCTGGCTTGGAGCCCTTTTTCCCCACTCTAGGAGGTGAAGTCTCGTACAACCACTCTGAGGGTGACGGTAAGCAGGAAGAAAGGGCAGAAATGGATTCTGAGGTCATGTACCGTGAGCCCAGCTCAGTTCCCAGCTTCAGCTCCTGCCAGAGCCATGCCAGCAGCCTGCACGCCTGCCCAGAGCAGTGCCTGTTGAAGGATGAGCTGGGCTCTGGGATTTTGGTTGACAGAATTTTCCCCAGGAAAACAGGAAATGGAAGGGTGCCCATGGCTCCTCAGGTACTTCCTGAGAAATTCTTAATATTTCCAGTTAAAAAGGTTCTGTCCCAGACCTCACTTCTTTCTAGCCCTTGCTATGCCTTCTGCAAACAGGACTGTTTTAAACCCAGTTAGATCTGTCATCCAGTTCATGCAGTGGCCTCAGTAACAGCTGTACCAGCACAATGAGCTGGTACCGAGTGGGGTGGAAACAAGTGGCTGGGAGGAGAGCAAACTTCAGGAACTACTTGAGCTGCCAAAAAAACCTCCCACAGAACAATGGTCTTAGGTAAACATGGAATTTCACTGGATATATACAGAACTTGTAGGCCTGAGGGGGTTCTTTCCACCAAGTAGCCAACATTTTTTAAAAGACAAAGAGGTCCTCCAATAAAAGGAAGTCAAAAGAATCTTTTTCAAGAAAGGTATTTTAGGTAACATAAATACAGAGATCAGTATGCAATGTCTTTACAGTATCTTTCCAGTTTGCTGCCGGTTTTACATAAACAGGTCTCACTGACTTATTGGGATTTCTACTTTTGGTAAATTGTAGGATAGGGACTAGCATTACTTTAGAAATGCATTGTATTAAGTGGCAGATCTATGTGGTTGCGATGTATAAATACATACAAACTCCTGTACTGCTAAAGAAGGAAAAAAACTTTGAANGGATGTTCTTCTGTATTTTATCACATGTTCTAAAGCACAACACCACCCCCCTCCCCGCCCCCAAAAATCGGTAACTGCTGCAATGAACTCCTTTTCATTCTTCTGCTGATCTTGGGACTAGTGTTAGCTACTTACTCTTGCAACATTACTTGCTGGGGAGACAATGAGGTCATCATTGGAGGTGACATTTGTTCAGGATAGAAGTCAGTCTTCGATGGTTCACTTCCTGGCTCTACTTTGATTGCTTTCTTCAGTGTAGGCTTTTCAAAAGACTCAATGACAGGCACTGTATGGGGGAGGGTAGGAAAGGGAAGGCAACACATCAAAAATATGGAGCATTATGGAAATAAAAACTGTATGTACAAATCTATAGTTAAAAACAAAAGAAATCCCCCAGTTCTATATTTAGTGCAAGAATACAACATTTTCCAGTTTTAGTCTATCTCTGATGAACTATGATGCAAAACAATTCTTCTTTTGGGTTTCATCAGTCCAACATTTTTATCAGTCCAAATCTCAGTAGATAAATAGCTTTATGCAGGTATAAATCAGAAGAGAAGACAATCTTGGTAAGTTCAGTAAAATATTTACACAATAAATTCTACGCCAGTATATTTCAGAAGAACAGGAATTATGTTCCATTTCCTAAAATGTGAAAAACACACAAAAAAGTGCTTGGATATATAGTTATTTTCCCAGGATGAGACGGCATAAAAAAGAAACTCTAACAACACCAACCTTGCATGCTACTTGGAGCTTCCATCTCATCTGCAAGAACTGTGGACACCATGATGGGCTGCTGAAGATGGGGAGCATACATAAAAGGAACTGGCTGGACCACAACAGGCTGTATAACTGGGAGTATTCCAGGGCTTCTCAGTCCGTGGCGTGAAAGAGCAGCCGCCATTACAGGTGGGATTGTTATTGGCATGGAAATAGGCTGTACTCCTGGGGGTGACGGTGTGAATTTACTGAGAGGTGAGCTGGGTGAGGACAGAGTCAATCCAGGTGAAGTTCTCCTATGCACAGTCTGAAATTTTAAGGGAGAAGGAGAACTTCCAGTTGAAGGTGGTGAGCTCCGTTTGTTCACTGTAAGGTCTACTGGCTCCATCTGGATTCCATTTGATAGTCCTTCGGGGTTTGAGTAGAATTTATTGTGCAACATACTCGGTGTAGAATAAATGACGCTGTATTTGTTTGGCTTCATTTGGTCCATGTAATTGGACGGGTATGACTGTCAGAAGGGAGTAGGAAAAAATATAGAAAATCAAATAATAAATCAACACATACACCATTACTGCTGAAAAAGAAAGGCAGCTAATAAAACTGAGGCAAAATGAAAAAGTTTCAAGAAAGCACTTTAATGTACTTTCTAAATAAAAGTGAATTAAATAAAGCCTAAGATTTCACACAAAGGAAGTTATTCTAGTACTCATTCACTAACTGTTTCAGAAGCAATGTAAAACAGATGACGAAAACAAATCCTCAAGGCTTATTCAATTCTTTTTCTCCCTTAAAAACTGCTTTTCATACACTAAGCTGCACACTACTTAACTGACCTAGGAGATACATGGTACTGTGCCCAGCATATAACTATATACTGAGGATCATGAAGTCAAGCAAGAGGCGAGTTAAATTGGACTCAGAATTTCAAGTAATGGGTCCCAATCAACTGCTTAAGTAATTGGAAAACAATAATCACTAAAGCAAGAAATTACGTATCTGAATCCTACAAGCAATAAACAACACACAGCTGAACTATATAAGCAATGGGTGAGAACCTGAAGGTTCAAGGTAAATTCTAAACATTTTTTTTTTTTTTTTTTTTTGAGAAATAAAGCAGGTAACTAGCCAGTCTTGATTTTGGAAAACTGGTATAAAGATAAACTTTTGGCATGTTGGAAGAATATTACTGTTAGTGGTCGCTAGCAGTTCTCATTACAAGATCATATAAACCCCAAAGCTAATCTTGACCTATATGACGATCTTCATATTTTAGTGGAAATAATTTTTGTAAACCAAGAAGTATTAACATTCATTGCAGAGTATAGTATTATCAAACAACTATCCAGATTGATTTTGCATTTAAAAAGTGTTGAGAACTGAGGTAACTTAAAATGGAACCTGATGTGATGTTCTAACATAGCAGATAGACATAGAAAATGCAATCCACAGTTTTTTAGCCCTTAGATGTTGTAAATTTTTTGAAATGAAATGCTATCTTTGGATTCTAGGTAAGTAAAGCTTCACATTAAGGCTAAGCAGTTTCACACTAATATTAAAAAACTGCT
>VYZV01013915.1:920-13428 GCA_013401275.1 Pandion haliaetus | reverse complement strand
CAAGAGAGGATGTGGAAATGCACAGCTGAAGGCAAGTGGAGGGACGGGGACTGTACCAACACTAATTTAGATAAACTTAATGCAGTCTGAATATTACGAGTGTAGCTCACAAATACTGATTATTTTAGTAACTATATGCTTGCCAGCACTGCTTTTGCATGTGAAAGAAAAACCTTGGAGGGAAGAAGGAATTCCTTGACAGCTTCCAGAAAACACAGTAGCAAAAATTCAACAATATATCCAACCCAGAAATATCTGGAGCAAGAGCTGAAGGTTCTGCAATCTCTGACATAAACATCCAGTGGTCAAATGTTCGCTTGATTCCTCTCCACTTCCCCTCTGCCCTTTTCCCTTCCAGCACTCCCTCCATTCTTGGTTTGCGGTCAGTGGAGTCCAAGCAGCAGTGAAGGACTTGAGTAGATTTCTGTCCAGTTAGCAGAGAGGTGCTGGTGGCATTTCATGGAGAAGCTCTCAGCCTTTGCCACTGTACCATCTGTCTGTATGCTATCATCTGCAGCCATGATGTTACTTATGTCTGCTCTGCTACCTCTGCGTTGTTATCTCCTTCTGTTACCCCTCTGAGGCACAATGCCCTCTTTGTGCCTTTTGATTTCTAGTCTCAGTTCATCCCTGACCGGTTCATTGTTTTCAGGTCTATTTATGCTGGACAAAGAAACTGTCACTGAAATTTACTCTGTTGCTGTTTCTGCAGCAAGAAGTAACTGCTATTACCAACTTCTATTGCAATGTCATGGACAATTTTGAGGATTTCTGCTGCACTAGTGACATCAATTGCATGGATCCTAGAGAAAAGAGAGGATCTTGCTGGGTACATGTAATGCTTGCTGCCACCTGCAGCATCTTAGGAAACCTCACATTAACTTACAGCAGGATACCAGTTCCAGTATTTCTTCACTGACAGTCCAGTGTGGAGCAATTTACAGCAACATGCAGTGAATTATCTGCTGAAATAACCTGCTTAATGCAGAGACCATAGCATTATGACTGTTCCATCTAGTCCCATAGATTTGTACCTATAAATAAAAAGTTAGAATTGTATATAAATCAATTCTACTTTCCTTTTTTCAGGGAGCCCGATTAAGGTTAATGTTGGGGAAAAAACAGTACTTGCTAAAATTCACCAAAGACAAATTTGAGTCCAGTATGGCAAATTGTTAATGTCTTGTAGCAAATACAATTGATTACATGGTCAAGTACCCCTTGTCACAGAACAAAGGAAAAAAAAGAAATCCCCTAGGGTATTCCTTTTTGAAAAATACACAACTACCAATATACAACTATAATACCAAGTTTATTAAATGAAACATTCTCATTGTACAGAATTAGTTAGGTAGGACAAAATTGAAATGCCTTGAAACAAAGATTGCCTATGATTAATAGCCTCTGGAGAATAAACAGGTTGAGTGCATTGAGAATATCTCCAGAGGGGATATTTTTGGAGCCTGGAGTAAGAAGGTTGGGATTAATTACTGCAGTGAATTACACTTTTTTGCATATTGGGTAGTGTTGGCACTGGCAAGATCAGAGTGCTGCAGGAAGAGCTCTTGTGAGAGGAACCAATGGCCATCGTAAGCTTCTGTGTTCTGATTTGAATAAAGGGCAGGACACACACCTTGACAACCAGCAGTGAGTCACTTGTCATGTTTGTTTTATATATCTATTCCTGAAAATACAAGATAAATTCATTAATTAACACAATCACTGCACAGAAGTCCTGACACCAAAAAATGAGTCGTGATTGATTTTCTTGATTTTGAGGATGTAGCAGCTCTGATTTCTGTTGTGGTTAGTCTGTTAATAGTGGGGCCAGTAATGTTCAACATCTTCATTAATGGCCTGGAAAATGGAACAGAATGCGCTCTCAGCAAGTTCAGAGATGGTACTGGCAGGAGTGATTGATGCACCAGATAATTGTGTTGCCATTCAGAGGGACCTGGACAGGTTGGAGAACTGGACAGAGAGGAATCTCATGATGTTCAACAAAGGGAAATGCAAAGTCCTGCTTCTGGGGAGGAATAACCTCAGGCACCAGTACATGCTGGGGACCAACTGGCTGGAAAGTATCTCTCCACAGAAGAATGTGGGGATCCTGGTGGACAATAAGCTGGCCACGAGCCAGCAATACACCCCTGTGACAAAGGTGGCGAACAATATCCTGGGATTCGTTAGGAAGAGTGTTGCCAGCAAGTCAAGGGAGGTGATCCTCTAGTCAGAACTGGTAAGGCCAGCTTTAGAATACTATGACCGGATCTGGGTCCTCAGTGCAAGAAGGATACGGACACACTGGAGTGAGTACAGCACAGGGCCACAAAGATGATTAAAGGACTGGTGCATCTGGTTCTGTAAGGCCTTTGACATGGTCCCCCACAACATCCTTCTCTATGAATTGGAGAGATATGATGGATGGACTGTTTGGTGGATGAGGAATTGGCTGGATGGACACATCCAGAGGGTAGTGGTCAGCAGCTCAATGTCCAGACAGAGATCAGTGACGAGTGGTGCCCCTCAGGGTTCTATACTGGGACTGTTTAGTTAATCTTCATCAATGACATAGACGGTGGGATCCAGTGCACCCTCAACAAGTTTGTAGATGACGCCAAGCTGAGTGGTGCGGTTGACATGCCTGAGGGACAGGATGCCATCCAGAGGGACCTGGACAAGCTAGAGAAGTGGGCCTATGTGAACCTCATGAGGTTCAACAAGGCCAAGTGCAAGGTCCTGCACAAGAGTCAGGGCAATCCCAAGCCCAAATACAGGCTGGGCAACAAGTGGATTGAGAGCAGCCCTGCAGAGAAGGACTTGGGGGGGTGTTGGTTGACAAGAAGCTCAACATGACCCAGCAATGTGTGCTTGCAGCCCAGAAAGCCAACCGTATCCTGGGCTGCATGAAAAGGAAGTGTGGCCAGCAGGCTGGGGGAGGTGATTCTGCCCCTCTACTCTGCTGTGGTGAGACCCCACCTGGAGTACGGCATCCAGCTCTGGAGTCCTCAGTACAGGAAAGGCATGGACCTGTTGGAACAGGTCCAGAGGAGGGCCACAAAAATGATCAGAGGAATGGAACACCTCTCCTGTGAGGACAGGCTGAGAGAGTTGTGTTGGTTCATCCTGGAGAAGAGAAGGCTCTGGGGAGACTTATAGTGGCCTTTCAGTGTTTAAAGGGGGATTATGAGAAAGATTGCCCAAAGGGCAAGAAAGAAAGGTTGCCCACAAGAGGTGGTAGATGCCCCATCCCTGGAAATGTTCAAGGTCAGGTTGGACGAGGCTCTGAGCAACCTGATCTAGTTGAAGATGTCCCTGATCTAGTTGAAGATATCCCTGCTCTTTGCATGGACTAGGTGACCTTTAAAGGTCCCTACCAACCCAAACTATTCTATGATTCTATGATCTTTTGTATGTGGACAGGCTGAGAGAGCTACGACTGTTCAACCCAGAGAAGAGAAGACTCGGCGGGGATCTTACCAATGTGTATGAACACCTGACAGGAAAGCATGAAGATGAGGGAGGCAGACTTCTCAGTAGTGCCCACTGATAGGACAAGAGGCAATGGACACAAATTAAAAGGAAAGAAACCCCATCTGAACACAAAAAAACCACTTTTTAACTGTGAGGGTGGTCAGATACTGGAACAGGTTGCCCAGAGACGTGCATTCTCCATCTGTAGAGATACTCAGAACCTGACTGGACATGGCCCTGGGCAGCCTGCTGCAGCTGACACTGAGCAGCAAGGTTGGACTAGATGATCTCAAGAGGTCCCTTCCAACCTCAACTGTTCTGTGATTCTCTGTGCATCCCTCATGTCCCAGTATATTGCAGTAATCTTCAGCTCAGCATTCTCACAAAAGCTGGTAATGTTGATCCTTCTGAAGCCATAACTCTATTGTAGTCATTCTCTTACATATATATGTTGAAAGGCTGAACTTCTCTGCTGTTGTTTTGACTCAAACCTAGCAGATACAGGAGTCCACTTAACATTTCCACTCCACCCATATTATTTATGCTTCAGTATTAGTCAGTCCAGTTTTATCTTGTAACATTTGCAAGCCACAGTCTGTGACACCAAATAGCCACCAAGTTCTCGATAACTTTTATTGTTCTCAAACACATGGCAAAAAAATCCATAGGTGTCAAGATTCACCAAGGTGATGTGAATGCACTGCCATCTGCTGGAACTGACAGGCCAGATTTAAGCTTGCTAAGGTAGTGCCCAGGGAGAGGTAGACATCTAAGGCTTGGCTAAGCCTGGCTCACTCACTGGCCTTCAGTGCAGTGAGTTTATTAACACACAGTTTTTATATCCACGGTCAGGTAAGTTGGTGTTTTTAGATGAGACTTCTGCTTGAGTTCCCTGTCCATCTCCTTCCTCTGGTGCAAGGTTCTGAATCAGCTGAGGCTGGAGTTGACTGTGGCCGTGCTCAGCTGTTACCCAATGTGTTCTTACTGGGTAAGATGGGGAGATGAGATTCTAGGCTGATGCTAGAAGGTCAGCAGGATTTGTGCCTGGATTAAGGAGCACCTTGATTTGCATTTGTACTGGGAGTAATTGAGACATGAGGATAGTGGGATTTAAATCAAGGCTTTCAAAGTAGTATGCTCATGTTCAGTGGAAGAGATTCACAGATGCCATGAGATCATTGGCATTCAAACCCTAGAAAGAATTAACAGCCTTATGCCAGAGATACCATTTTCTCTTTGGCATTCTTATGTAGGAACCCCGTGTTGTAGATGAGTTTCTTGAAGCATAGTTCTTCTCGTGGAGGATAGACCTGAACCTGCATTTACCACAATGTTGATATTGTACTGCTAAGCTACTGACTGAGGGGGAATCCTGCTCCTGCTTTGAGTGAAACTTATGTGTGTTCAGACCATATTTACCAGACTGGGATCCACAGGAGGGAGAACTCCCTGTTTTGGTTCAGTTCCCAGCTGGCTCAGCCTTACTCCTTCAACAGCTCCTCTGTTCTTTTCAAAAGACAATTGAAGGTGCAGGGACCTTAGGCACTGGGGCTTTAAGTGTCTTCATGGATAAGCGGCAGCTGAGGATGGATTTTAGAGAAGGAAAGTTTTGACTTTTATTATGTTTTGCAGATTTTAATTACTTGTAGAGCAAGTCCCACAGGATTTTGCCAACAGAAATGAGTGCTAAAAAAATTTAGGCATCTGTAGTTGGATGACGGTTTTGTGAACACCAGTCACATTTGTAAGTGTTGGATTTCAGCTGGCATTCAGGTTTTTAGAGTCTTGAAAAGTTATTTATTCCTGCCTGATCCTTCTCTATTAATATAAATGCAAGTTTCACCTGCCCTTCAACAAATGCACTAAGCCTTTTTCTTAGGAAGTTTGTAATACACATACATGCTGTTTGTACTGCAGTTCTTCAGGTACAGAAAGTTATGCCAGTGGGTTTTTTTCTCAGTTGTTTAAAGTGTGCACAAATTACAGAAGTGGTCTAAAAAGAAACTGTAATTCAATCAGCAAAGTAAGAAGCAGTCGGTACTTGAATAATTAGCTGCACAGGTACAAGATAAAAAACAGCAGACTGGGGAATAATTTTTCAAAAAGAATCAGGGATTTATAATGTCTTACAACTGAACATGAGTCAATGCTGTCAGATTTCTGCCGTTTCTGTTTCATTGTCTGTGAGCTTTATCAAATTTATGTTACCAGTGGTTAAAGGATTCTTGCACTGCCCAGTATTGCCACTTGCTGGCAGCAAGAGTCTAAAAATGTATTGAAAGAGATTTTCTTAAGATGCAGTAACACTAAGCAACAACACTATTATATACAAATGTTATATAGAAAACATGTGTTTTAGGTTTGCTCAGTGATCTGATTTTCTCCTCCAGAAGCACTTTGAACAGGGATAAGAAAAAAAAAAAAGAAAAAGCTATTAATTGGTATAAAAATGGGTGCATCTGTTGAAAGTGGTTAAAAGTTGATTAGAAAAACTGCAGTATTACTTTTCCAAGAACATTTATGGTTTTCTGGTTCTGTACTCGGCGTAGAAACTCAAACGTGCAGCCTCCAAACATACTGCTAAGGCTTTGAACTGGAGCTTGTGAGGCACAAATGCTCCATACCTGTGTGGGATCCACATAAACACATAATCAAAACTCATATATTGCTTTTTACTAACTATGCTTTTTATATTATTGTGAATATGTTCACTTTCATTATTTCTGGGTGACAGAAAATTGTAACGCCTTTAACACCCTCAGGTCATTGACAATGGCATAGTATCTTTGACTTTATAACAGATTTAGTCTCTCTTACTCTGGATTTTCACTGCTAGAGAAGTCAACAGCTGAAGTGCTCTACTTTTGAAATGAAGACACTAACCCTTTTGCCTTGTACCCCCCTTCAGGGGTACTAACCCTTGTTAAGAAATTGTATGAGTTCTTAGGGGAGGCTTCAAGTCTTGTTTATGCAAAAATTGCAAATAAAATATACATGTGTATATATGGATGACTTCTAAAGTGAATGTTAATTACATGCTTTTTGGAAAGAGTTGTTCCATTCCTTTTTGTAAACAGTTTGGTTTGGTTTTTTTTCATGTGCAGATTTCACAGAAATTAGGTAATGAAGATCTCTCTCCAGAAATAAACCTCTGTCTAGATGACCTTCTGGAGGATGTAATAATGGTTCCAAAGGAACAGACACCACAAGATTTATTTCTGCATGTTTTAGAAGATTGCCAGAGATCCTGTATGACCATTATTGACACAGATAACAGAGTAAAGGAACATTCCTCTGATAACAATACAGATCTTTCACTGACATCCCCAGGGAAGATTTTCATGGAAGCATTCACTGAACAGAGTACGCAGACTGGTGAATTTGAAATCAGTGATTTGTTGAGATCCCTCAGTGATTCTGAGAATCTTAAAATGATAAGTCCATTGCCTGACGAGTTAGAGTGTCAAATTCACACCTTTTCCATTGATCCATCAGCAGATGACAGCAGTGATGCCCTGCCAGTGCAGCTTGTGACAGCTCTGAATGCCTTGTCAGGATCTGTAGTACAACCTGTCAGTCATGTAGTGCCAAATGAGAGACTGCTTAACACCGAGGAAGAGCAGTTAAATTCAGAACACAGTATTCCCCAGTTACATGATAACTGTAAGCGAATAACAAATATGATCGAGCCTCAGCTTGCTACAATTCAGGTGGAAGAAATAAGAGCCTTAACAGGATCTAACTTGCAGAGGACAACAAATGAGCAAGTATATACACAATATTTGAAAATTTATGTTTACCATAAAATATTTTATAGAATAGCCAAATTACTTGGAGCTGTGAATCTTAGTAAAGAACAAACTGGCATCAGTAGTTTACATGTTTAATACATTTCAATTGTTTTTGTTTTAAAAGTCCAGTAGTGTTTTTCTGTTATGTATCTTCTGATATAGAGAGAGACATATATTCTGATATATCCATGTTATGAATATGGCTGAACTTGCTGGGATGAGAAATCCTAGTAAAGTTAATTCAGTGACTGACGTGGAAATCTAGAATCAGCATGGGAGTTTCAAAAACTCCTGGTCCCCCTGTACATCTTCTAAGTCTTGCGTTCTCTTTGAGGAAAGTTTTAAAACACTATTCTGTTATTTTATTGTAACACACTGGCATGTACCAGCCAATTCCAGCGCTAGGTTCCTACTCCATCCGTTTCTGCTTTTGCTCCAGACTATAGTATGCTGTTTTCTCTATTGTTCTCACCGCTGTAGCATACAAATGCTTTGCAAGTATTACAAAAGAAATTATAGCTATGTCTTTCCTGTAGACTAGAAAGATTACTTATGAGGATTTTTTATACGTATATTTAGAAGTGCATTTGGTTTTGTTTGGTTCTGCCCATGCAAGACTTACTGAAAAAATTGAGGCATGGTTTTATGTTCGTGTCCTCCCCTGAAGAAGCCAGTATGTAGGGATACAATGTATGATCCTTCTTTCTGTTTTGTTCTCTTACCCTGTGCTGTTCTCTCCACAGTGTTATATCCTGTGCTGTAATGATTATCTGGAATAGGTCATTTAGATTCAACAACACGAATGCAAAAATCTGGAGGGAAAACATGAAGGGAAAGCAATGCTATAGTCTCTTCCTGTTTAGGTTATAAGAAGGGAAAGAGAAGGACATACAGGAGACGTGTGTTTATGCCATAGAGTGTAGTAGATGTCCCTTGTAAACCTGGAATCAGATTCTCTGCTCTGTCTTGTCTTTGAATAATCTGATGCTGCAACTCAATGATCAGCCATGTATAGCTATTTAAGGTAGTTTTACAGCCACTTTGCTTCCCCACAATGGCATAAAGCATCCAGAGACTATGAGTTAATTCTATCTTTTGCTGGTAGTATTAACTGGATATAACATTGTGTAATAAAATATGCCACAAAGGTAGCTAATTTCAAGGTGCTGAAAAGTCTCTAGGCTAATTGTCTCAGAACCATAGCAACTTACAAAAATTTTTTAATGAAGCGTTGATTTCTGAGATTCGTAGCACAGCTGCGTGAAGCTTAATGTACAGATTACTCAGTATTGCAGTTAAGATTGTGAAGCAAGGTCCTTTGGGAATGGGGATGTATAACCCCTTGTCAGTTAATAATTGATTTTAGCTTTTTTTGTGCCTCCATCTGCTGTTCTTGAAGGCAGAAATTAGGGAGGCACTTTAATGAGGAAAAAATCCTAGTTAATTTTATAGTAACTGTTGCATTGTAACAGTATGTTGTTCACCTTGGTCTTTTCTCATCCTTGTTTCTTCAGAGTGTCCTTGTTGTGGTGCAACAAGTACTCAAAAGAGGAGAGCCTGTACTGTCCTGTAGATGCAGTCAGGATGCTGGATAGCCCATTTATTTTAATATATGGTCCCTTATAAAGCAAGTGGCTTTTTTTTCTGTCTGAAGTGTTTTCTTCTTCTCTGACCCTCCTCCAGTAGCAGATGTAATACCATGGAAAGTACTGCATTGATAGTTTTGTAAACTGAAATACTTGGTTTTTCCCAACTGCTGCGTTAACATGTCCTGGTTTTGTCTGGGATAGAGTTAATACTCTTCTTAGTAGCTGGTACAGTGTGTTTTGGATTTAGTGTGAGAATGTTAAACACTGATGTTTTAGTTGTTGCTAAGTAATACTTACCCTAAGTTAAGGATTTTTCAGTTTTTCATGCTCTGCTAGCAAGCAGGTGTACAAGAAGCTGGGAGGGAGCATGGCCAGGACAGCTGACCTGAACTAGCCAAAGGGATATTCCATACCATAGAACGTCATGCGCAGTACAGAAACTGGGGGGAGTTGGCCAGGAGGGGCCAATGGCTGCTCAGGCATCAGTCAGTGGGCGGTGAGCAATTGCAGTGTGCATCACTTGTCTTTTCTTGGGGTTTTTTATTTCTTTTTTTAAAAAAAATTGTTATATTCCTTTTCATTACTACTACTACTACTACTAGTATGTTTTATTTTACTTTCCTTATTAAATCATTCTTATCTCAATCCACAAGTTTTACTTTTTTTTGATTCTCCTCCCCATCCCACTGGTATGGTGCTTAGTTGCTGGCTGGGGTTAAACCACGACACATACATCATCTCTTGACCTGGAGGGACCACTTCTAGGAATGCAATTCACCTCTTCAGTAGCCTCTCTGCTGAATATGTAAATTAAAAAAATTAATCAGCAAATCCTCCATTTCCATCTGTGTCCCGAGAAAGAAGTAACAAATTCTCCCACATCATGGTGAAAGAATTTGTATGCATGTGGGCTAAGGGTGTGTCCTAAGAGCTTTCAGCATTACTCAAGTGTGTAATAACCTAATGAGTACCCAGGTTTCAGCAGCCTGAGTGATACTCAGCTGCACATCACATTCACTTAACTAAAACAGTAAATGAACTCAAGTAACTCAAATTAACTGCCATGTGATGACATATCTTTAGGATGGGATTTTTTTCTCCCTTACATTTAGACATAAGCTTCTGGTATACATCAATCATTCAGGTTCCCTTTTGCACAACTTAGGACAAGGTGAATCACCATCATCTCTGAAAGTAGCTCTTCCTCTTCACCTGTGGTAGGGGTAGGTAACGAGGATGCCTAGTGTCTTCTAGTTGCCTGGCTTTTAGAAGGATGAAGGTAAGTGAAGTGAATCTCATCTGTGGTGGCTGTAGCTCAGCGGTGGTATGTCTTTAGAAATAACTTCTCAGCTGGGAGTTACTGAAGCTTAGGTGAAATATGGTTCTTGATCTTGTGTACATTTCTAGGTTTGTGCAAGAGTGAGATAAGATGGACTAGCTTAAGACATCTTAAACATCACTTTATTTTTTAGAGCAGGAGCTCATGTCCATAGGAAACTGAAATGAATCTGTGAAGTAATTTCGTATGTCCAACCAAACAATGTTAGATAGTAACAACTTTTGTTTGCTGTCAGCCAGCCTAGTTTTAGTATTTAAGTTGTGATTCTGAGTATCCTGATTCCCTTGGCTAATTCTGCCAGAAGCACATGGTGTTGCATACTACTTTAGGAGTGCCTCTCCTATGGCAGTGTCTGTCTCTCCTATCTGTAGAATTCCAGTTATTCACTTAAGCAACCCCTCCATTGCCTGTGAGCACACATATACTTTGTAAGACCATGTTCTTGGAGCTCTTGTATATACAGCCCTTGTTTTAACTGCATGCTTACCAGTTGCTTGTAGTATTTCTTCTTTATCATAGCCTGTGGGCGATCAGCAGCGAGAGAAAGAAGGAATTTTTTCGGATTACTGGGGTGCCACCTCTAGTGAAAAGCAAACCAGTGAGGAAAGTTTGCATTCAGTGGAGGCTGCAGCATGTGGAGAAACATCCCAAACAACATCAAGGAAAGTGATGCAGTTAAGGGACACCTCCTCAAGAAAGTGCAGAGATCATGTTTCCAGTCATCGCCAAATACTAGAAGAGACTCAGCAGAGGATGTCTCACAGTGGCAGTACAACAAGAAGCAAAGCTAAGGATTTTGAGTATGACAAAATCATGCACAATATTCTTAAATTCTTTTTTTAATTAATGTAACATATACAATGCATACAAAGCCCTCATTCCTCATGTGAATGACTTTAAATGATCAAAAGGTAAAAGTTTTTACTTTGATCTGGAAGTTAGTTTCTCTCCTGATTTACTCTTTATTCAGTTCTGCTACCTAAGTTAGCCTATATACTTGCATGCTATTATAGACTTCCTTTTAAAATCAAATATATTCACATTCTTATCTCTACTATAAACATTGATTTATATACAGAAGAGAGTATTTTTGTTGATTCTAAGCAAATCTCTTGTCAGTAAAATTCAGAAATCTTCTAAAGACAAGCAGGATCTAGAAACCAACATACGCCAAGAAATAACTCTGAAAGAGAATAGAGAAGCTAAGCAGAGAAGAAGGAGCAAGAGAATCAAAGACAAACTGAGTAAGATATTCTCTGATGTTTATCATACAGATTATTTTTTTATTTGAACAACTGTACTGAAACAAATATAGTTCGTAACATTTTCAATATGTTGTGGCACGATTTCTTTTTTAAAAAGATGGTATAAACATTAATTTTTATATTTAAGATTATTGATAATTTCCCTCACTTGTTTAAACGTACATATTAGGAACCTAACAGTTGACTTGTTTGTATAAACTTCGTAAGAATGATGAGAATTTTTTCAGGGTGCAATTTTTATCATAGCGCTATGTATGAAAAAATTATGGTGTATTCTGAAAAGCAGAAGAAAAGTGTTTTCATGCAGGGTGAAGAGGTAGATCCTGATACAAATTTATATATCCTCCTATAATCTAGTATTCTGTATGCAGCATCATTCTGAGGGCAGTGCCATCCCCAAGAGTTGACCTATACAAAACAGTTTATTCTGTTTTGAATGCCTGCTGTTGTTATCTTGTCTGTTTTGAGTAGATGATTATAGGGCCTTCACTACCACAGTCAAAGAGCAGTCTTTGAAGTATTTTTCCTTGCAACGTGCTTTGTCAAAGGTTACTATTTTTTGTCCTTTGAAGATGCATGCAGAGAAATTTGTTGTCTCACAGAGGAAGTGTATAGGAGAATACAGAATTTCCTCATTTAAGTGCTCACTCCAGCACCTTTAAGATTCGAGTCTTAAAAGTTTTTTTTTTTTTTGTTTAAGCCCACTCAGTCTGAGTTTATCTGTGCACCTACAATCATTCAAACAGCTTACAAAGTTTGGAAGTATTTGAACTGTAACAGCTGTGTTATAGAACTTAGAAAATATGAGTAAATCTACCTCCAACTAGCAAACCTTCTCTTTTGCAGCATTTTAATTATTCCCAGTGGAAGCACCATTTTTATGAATTTTAAAGTTGTATGTCTAACTGCATATCTGTTTCAAATTGACTTACTAGTTTCCACTCAAAAACCAAGCTATTGTTTTTTTAGCATGATTTCTGCAGAAAGAGTTGCACTGCCTATAGAGGTAGCTTCATGTTCATCCAATCTAGCAAGTTTACCTCTGTTTTG
>VYZV01013914.1:132284-291045 GCA_013401275.1 Pandion haliaetus | reverse complement strand
TTGTTAGAAGTGTCAATATGCTACTAGTAGAGTTCTCATTTTTTCAGATCTGCCAGCAATATTTGCTTGTCACGTAGCACTGTCTCATCTTTATATTTTTACCAATTCAAATGGCAGTCAACAGCAGCTAAAAATACATATAAATTTCTCTGAGTAAGCGGTTGCCTTAGTTAACTTTTATATAGGCATAAATGAAAAGGGAAGTAGTTTGTGCAACTGTGAGNATAGTTTAGATGTTATTTAATCAGTAACTAATCTGTTGAAATTGCCCAAGCAAATCAAGTAATTAAAAGCAGTGAAAACACACGAATACCCACAGATCCACTTTTGAAGGAGAAAATTTGTTGTTGTTTAATTATGATTCTCAGTCTATCTGTTGGTGATCTACTTAATATGAATTGGTCTTACAGACTGCTGATAGATGAGCAGCATTGCATTGAATGCTGTTGCGTTGCCCAGATAAAAGGAAGTATGTCTATTTTCAGAGTAACTGAAAGGGGAAAAAAAAAAATCTCAAACTTTACTGCATTGGTCAAATGCTGATGGGACACCTAATGTGAAAATTGCACTTAAACCGTCGGACTTAAACTGTTTAACTACAGTAGCACGTAACATAACTGAAAAAAGCTAGTGAGAAACAGTTTTTGAGGTTGTTTACCTATAAAGGGCTATCAAATGTAGTCGAGTATCAGTTCCTGTTGCTTGTAGTAACATGATAGCTTTTGAAGCTCTTAGGGGAACCTATGACTCTCTTTAGTCTCCAGATATTTTAAAAATGTTTATTAAGGCTGAGCTGCTACTATTTCTGAATTTTGAACCTTAACATAAGATCTGTCTTACCCAGAGTCTTGTTGCAAACAGAGGGTAACCAAAGCTGCTTAGGAAAAAGTAGAAGAAATAGAATGTATGTATGATCCTGTATCTTCCATCAATTCTTGATCTTGGGCCTTCCAGAGCTGCCAGGATCACTGCATTTAAGAGCAGCTGATGCACAGAGCTGGGGCAGTGTCTGGTTCCGAGCTGAGATGTACCTAATACTGTTTAGAGAAGAGTGAGCGTAGTCCCTAACCCCTTACCAAGAGGCAAAAGTACAGCCTGTGGATATTTCGGGTAATAGTGTTAAAACGCGTTACGCAAACTAGTCTGCTTAGCCTTGTCCTTATCTAGCTTGTGTGCAGAGTGGGGAAACTGCAGGCCAGGGAAAGGTCTCTTCCCTCTATGAGACTCTCTTGCACGTGTTGGAGAACAGTACAGAAGCTGGAAGAATTCTTGCAGTCCTGCTGAAGAAGGAAAAAGGGCAATTAAAGAAAATGTGGGTTCAAGCAAGGGAGTGAGGAAAACCCTGATAATTTTGGATGGGGCAAACCCTGCTCTAGGGGGCTTGCAGCAGTGTCTCAGGTGACTTCTACTGAAAATGCGTATCTCCTCAGATGCAATTACTGTACAGTTTGTTTCCATCTTTTGCTGATTCAGGAATATTTAGTACTGTAGCTATTCACATGTGATTTGTAATCTTAAGGCTTTCTTTCTTGTTGTAAGTATTTTATTTCAGTGTCTTGAACACAAACTTCCAGTGACTTAAGTCACATGCTGCACCGGGTGCTGCTTGTAGTCAGTTCCCCAGCATAAATAGCAGTGTCCTGAGCTTACAGTACGGTCTCTTGGAATGAAACTTCTTCCTGTCGTATTTCATCCTTCATCAAGTTACTCTAGTGTTGGTTTACAAAGTCAAAATAGATTTTTTTTTTTTTTTAATGCTACAACTTTAGCTCGATTTATAAAGCAATAAAAGTAAAGTAAGCTGGTCTGTGAATGAAACCGTTAGAATATTGTGTTTGATCTGTTACCTCTATTTTAATAAGTCTGGGCTCATTCTTCACTTTCCTTTAGGAAAAAGAAATAATGTCATAGTTTTTCCTTCAAGAGGTTGCCAAGCTATTACATAGCCCACATGGCGTTCCTTTGGAATTAGTTGTGCTTAGCACTTAGGAAGATGGAGTTGTGTGTCCTTAATCCAGGTGTTTGTGTCATGTTTGCAGTACTATACAGAAATTATAGTACATATTTGATAGTGCAAGTTTCCCCATGTTGTTTAAGAATTGTGCTAAGGAATCCTCTCCTTTTGCCAAAATACACTAATTAAGCTTTCAAAGGTGTTTTTTAATGAACTTTTTTTAAAGTTTGGGTAACTAGCTGCAGCCAAGTTCGTACCAGGATCAATTTACTTATTTATAGAAGAAAATATGCTAGACATTTGCTAGATAGACATTTGCTTTATTGTTTTTTTTCATCTGCCAAAGAGTTCTTGACTTTTATTTAAAGTCTGATAGTTTCGGTCTGCAACTGAACGTTAAAATTATGTATAACTACATACAAACATATAAAAATTAAGGTTGAAAAATTCAGTGCTCATTACTTGAGAGTTTTCCATCTGTGTGACATCATGCATGTGTATTATGAGAGTCCTTAATTATATGATCACTTTTTTTAATGCATGATCATAGAATCATTTAGGTTGGAAAAGACCTTTAAGATCATCGAGTCCAACCAATGATCCTTAAGTTTGAGATGGATACTGTTCACTGAATTAAAAAAAAAAACCACAGAGGTTATGCCTCTGTATCTGCATGATGTTTAAATGTTTATCTGAATACAGATTTTTTTTTTTTTCCCATTTTCTTACAGGCTTTTCTAGAGTTATGATTAGGAGAGTATCTGAATGCTCATACTAATGAGTTCCCAAAATGCCGACCTAGTAGCATTGTCATCACTGTATGCTGGGAAAGCTAAGGCACAGAGGAATTCAATACAAGAATGACTGCAAATTTGGGGTGTTCTTCATTTAATCAAAGCACAGTTTCAATGGATATAATTTACAGGTTATTTGAGAATAGAGGTAGTTCAGCAGTAGGAGTGCTAGCCATAACTTTAGAGCCACATTAAATTCAGCCATAGACTATTTCATGAACTTGTATGTACATGCTGTGGTCCTGTCTGCATTATTAGGGCTTTCCTAGTGCAAGATTATTGTGATGCTCTGTTCTTGCAAACGTTTGCAATGCTGAGAAGCTGCAGTGAAGAAGGCTGTACACATATGGTAGCTACCGCTAGGTATTTCTGCATTTAATTTCCAGAGGCTCGAAATTTGGAACTCGGAAAATGAGAAGCACTTCATTACAGGCCACCAGTGCCCTGTAAGAAAGTCGCTGCTGTGTGTAAATCCCCGATAAAGACAGAAATAGAAATGGGGTGCACCCAACAGGATGCATTTGCTGTAGCCTCCGAACATCACCCATCCCTCCCTTCCTCCCCGAGGCCTGCTGCTGGCTCTTTGCACTGGCCTGGGTACCAGAAGAGGGAGCACGGAGGCCAGCAGAGCTCCAGCCTTAACTGCAGTCCCCACTGCTGCCTCAGGTAGGAGTAACTCTGCTAGGACCAACCTGCAGCATTGGTGATGCCACAGAATTTTCAGAAAACCCAGCTTCTAGCTCTTAATATTATTATTTTTTTAAAATTTTTTTTTTCTGTGCATGTGCAGCTTGAGATTCAAAAGCTGATTGCTTTATTATGATATTCAGTAGGAAAAACTGCCCAAAAGGCATATCCCTGATTCAAAGTCTACTTTCAAACTAAATTTCAAATTCTCTCTTCAAAGTAAAGGCCTTTTCGAGTACATTAAGAGGGCTTTTTCTGTACTTGAGTAAAAATGGAAGGTTTTTTTCCCCCAGTTTCATATTTAGATTCTTGTTGAAAATTTCTTTTGAAAACATCAGCTGGAGGCAGATAACCTGGCCTGGAAAACTTTATCCCAAGTAGTTTAACGTTTGGAAAAAACAACACATCTTCCATTATTTTTTCTTAGAAGGTGTCTTGGAACCTGAAGTCCTATCGAAATTCAGTCCTGAAAGCATATCCTAGTAGCTATTTGGCTCTACTTGCATTTATAGTCACTATATGCAATGTGTTTCCAAAATACCTGTACACTGGGCTCAAATTCAGGAAGTCCACTATCCTGTAATATGCTTAGCTCATTCTAATATAACGCTAATTACTCAGAACAACACTGCCCAATACAGAGTCAGTATATGAAGGGAAGGTAGCAAGTCCTGTACTCTTAATCCAGGTTGTAAAAGATATTCCTTAGGGTGGTGATTTTGGTGCTGGCTTCCTCAAGTGGGCTTAGGGATCCCAGTAGCTGAAGCAGTTGTGTTGTGTTACTTACTACCACAGGCTCAGTTAATGTATCTGAACTGTATCCTTTTGGTAGGCAGGGCTGTGATCACCACATTCAGACCTAACTGTTGTTAGAGGATCACAGTCCGACTGGAACAGTTTTTGTCAACTAGCTGGATGTCCTAGGAGAATTCCCAAAGGATTACTTAGTTTGCTAATCTCTGCTCGAAGCGGTTCTGGTGGCTTCGTTGCTAACAAAGGCTTAGTCTATTAAGTTCTGCCTCCTATTTATCTTTTTTTTTTTTTTTAATTTGTTTAATTTTTAAGAAAGGACTGCCTGATGAATGGCTAGTGAGCATAATGTTAAGAGCTTTTTTGTCGTCATTGTGGTACTACTGGCTTCAGTTAGGTGTAAGAATGATAGAAGAGCTTTACACAGCTGTTTGCTTTATTTGTCCTTACTCCATCCCCATCCCATCCTCACGAAGTGTTTGGAACATGTCTTGTAGTAATATGATTAGAACACAGAGGGCTACTTTATGGTCACATGCCTCTTATTTGAGGGTGGGGGGCAACACTAAAAAATTCCAGAACAAAACAAACCTGATGGTTGAGGGAGAGGGAAGGCTTTCCAGTTCCTTTTATATGATCTTTATAAGCACTGTTACTGTAGAATTGGGAGGTTTATGGCTTGAAGTTAATAATACTGTTCTATAAAAAAAAAATTTCATTAAATACTCCACTAAGTATTTGGATGTTATACTGAACGTTTGCTATAGTGAAGTGTCGCCAAAAGTCTGCATTTTGGTGCTCTTCTGGTCCCAGGGAAGATGCAGAAAGGAAAACTTGATTTTTGTTTGTTGTTGCTGGTTTTGATGGCAAGCTGCAGTTCCTAGGTATAGAAGTCAGTGAAGCTGACTTCTTCTGTGTGCCAGCTGGAGAGAAGCAAGCACTTTTCAAACAAATAATTGAAGCAGCTTCAGTATTCTTCAACATCTTTTCATGGAAAGTGAGGGGATGTGATGTTTGCAAATTTTTGAAGGAAAAATGGGCAGGATTTTAGATGGCCTTTTAGGTAGTCCGACAGATCTTCCCCTGCCTTGGTAGATGACAAAACTCCACCACAAATGATACGCTGTGCAGTCACTGGCCTTCTAAAAAGCTGTTGTGCACACAGCTCTCCGGGTGTCTTGAAAATGGGTTGTGCCTGATGAAGGAGTTTCTCTTAAGTTTCCCCTTTGTCCAGTGCCACAGCAGAGTATTTCTTGCTGGATGTTAGGAACAAATTTAAAAACTAGCAAAAGCAAAGCCACCGATCACCCAATATATTTTGCGTTAATTTGTTACTGCCTTAGTAAAGCTTACTGATCTTAAATAGGGAGTAGCAATAAACACTAAAACCCACAGCTTTGTAAATGCAAATGAAGTTCTGGGAAGTTTAACATTTGGGAAGGAAGTAGTAGTAAATAGGCAGGTGGAGGAGCCTGGGTGCGGCAGGAGGAGACACCACTGCAGGCCAGCTATCTAGGGTGGCACATTTTGAGTGTAAACTATCAAATGCAGCACTGTACCAGCCTTGCTGAGTGTGCTGTTCTTTGTGCTGGTGCTGTCCACGTATCAGGCAGAGAACAGGAGCTCTTCAAGTCACAGCTCCTGTAGCTTCTTCCAGGACCTGAGCTCAAATACCTAAAACGGGTTTGCATCTGCGTGTGAGTCTGTTGGAACTGGAGTCCAGGAGTTGAATGGTGTTCCCCAGAAAAGTTGGATCATCTCTCAAAACCAGAGTCCTAGTATTCTGTGTAATGTCTTATGGATGATAAAAGTAGTCAGGACTTAAATACTGATAAATAGTTCTCTTTATCATGCTTCACTCATGTCAAAATTAATTGGGCAAAGCTGCTGCCAATTCACTACTCAAAGACAGTAAGTAAAGATACTTGCAAAGAAACACCAGTTGAGTTCGTATTCTGCAGCAGTGTTGCCAATTAGTTTTTAGTAAGGGTTTGCAATTTTAAAATGCTTCATATGTATCTTGATCTCTAAAAAAATGACTTTTCAGCATTTTTGTAGAGGTGGAAGAAAGAAGTAGATTGTTAATATGAAAATACAATCTTTTGTCTGAATAAAAGATAGAAGTTACAGTTTGGATGTATATACATTTGTAGTGTTTGATCTCAGAATTTAGCCGTCCTAAGCAGTCTTCCTCATATTCCGTGATGCACCACTTAGACAAGAAATAAGGGTGTGTGGAGAGGAGACGGGAGAATTGCAAGCAGCCGATACTTGCCTTCTTCCTTTGCACATCCGTCACTTCTTAAAGTACACTGCAATTTCAGTACAACTTAGCAGTAGTTTGCACGTTGTTATATTGTTTTAAAAACATTTTATATTTTGCAGTGGTTATTTAACTTACAGGCATGAACAATAAACTTTTGTTGTTTGAACTTCTGCCTGCCTAATTTTAATGAAAGAAGTACGAGCTATGCAAACAGATTTTATTGAAGTATAAAAACAGAGCCAGCAATTTACACAATCTACAGAAATGACATGTCATTACCACAAACTAGCTACTACAGGAAGTAGCTCTTGAATTGCGTGCCTGATTATGTATTAACTTAAGACTCTGCTTACTTCAACATATAAAATTAATTGGGGACAAAAAATTCCATGCAATTTAAGAGCCCCTTAAACCTTTGGGGAAGAAAAATCTGACAGACAACTCCTAGCTCTTTTATTGGACAAGTTTTCATGTAAAAGCTCAAATCTCCTCAAAATATGGAATATAATATAACTTAGGAGGCAGTTGTTTCATGGGATCACCTCTGAGTCATGAACATGTGCATGCACAGTATCTGTATCTCTTGACCAATGTGAGTCTCATGGTGCTGTTTCCTTCTAGAAACAACTGAGATTTTGGGCAAATCCCTGATGCTCAAAAACTGCATGTAAATAATTTACGTAATGATGTCACTAGTAGCTCATGAATTGGTAGCAGTCTGACTAGCAAGTTTCTGAACGGCAGTAATAGCTTCATCCTGCAGCAGAGTGACTCTTTACGGTTATGCATTATATACTCAAACTGATGGCAAGTTCTGGAACCACTGCTAGTGGTTAGGTGACAGCAAGTTGTTCCACAATTGGTCTAAGGCAGCTTAAGCTGGTGCTGCTTCCAAACAGAAGCATATCATCCACCTTCATCCTCTCCTTCCTTCCTCTTGGCATTAGCATTCACACAGCTGTACTGCAACCTAGATGAGGATTAATTCAGCTGAAAATTTACAGGACAAAAAAGTTGCCTTTTGAAAGGACTTGTTGCCTAAGAAGATTTACTGTGTGAAGGACAGTGTCAGTGTAAGAGAAGGTAGAAATAAGCATCAGGGAAAGGCAGGGCTGCCTCTTGCTCTATATTCCACCTTCAGAGGCTCCGCATCCACACTATTCAGATACCAACAGCAGGACAAAGCACTATCCCTCTTGTTCATGCTGATGAGGGAGTCGAAGAAACCTGAAGTCAAGGAAATTAAGTGCTGCTACCAGTTCCTTGCTGCTGTTTAAAAGTGTGATGAAGTGGTGGGTCTTCTGATAAATATTTCCTTTAGTTTGCTTAGCCCAGTTGCCACAGGCATTTTGAAGGGGGTGCACCTGGCTAAATAGTTAATTGTGCTCTTTATTTCTTTTTCAGGGCAGGTTGCATACAACTGTCATCTTGTGGTATTTACAAGAAAACAGAAAACTTAACTTTCATTTTACATGCAGCATGTCCATGTATTATGGACACAGACGATACAGAAGTTATTTTAAAAAAGCATTTTGGCTGATAACAACCCTGTTATATTTTTCTTCTGTTGCCTGCTTTCAGCCTGTGTGCCCCGGAATGTTGCAATGCATCCAAAGACCTAAAATTTGGAGTCTGCAGGCCTTGGGGATGGAGGGAAGTTGAGCCTAAACATCCATAAAGAGCCGTGTTTGCTGGATATTTTTCAAGACTGAGATTTGGAAATAAGATTCTCTCCTTCACTTAGGAAGAATCTAAGATAGAACCTTTTGGACCATGGCACATCTACATTTAGGTTTTCTATAATTATATACTTCTTTTCCCCTTTATTTTTCTGTGGAAAAATTTTAAGATAAATGCATATATGAAATAAATTGCACATTTAAAGTAGTGCAAACATGGGATATTGCTGGAATGGCTGTGCTTCCTGCATGTCTTCACATAGATGAGAGAGGCAGAGGACGCATACCACGGCCTTGATTTTGGTAAGATTGATGTTTTCAGTCAACATGAAAATTGAACGCTGAAGTGCTGAAGCACTGCCCTGTCTGTTCTTGAATCTCCAAACTGCTGCCCTCCTGTAGACCCATTGATTTTAATTTCTGGTAAATCTTGCCTGTTTTCCCCCATAAGTACGGAGGGAAGAATGAAATTGCAATTAATCCCAAATTATAATGTGATAAACAGTAAAGTTAAGCAACTGAAATAAACTTCTAACTGACACTTTTCAATTAGATACCCTCCTGTTTCCCATGTCAATCACATAAAACCTAGGCTATGCTTTAGAAAGACAAGGGGAGAGATAGCTCTTCTAACAGCTCACAGTGGAAGTTTCACCACTCCAGTGATGGAAAAGGGTTGGGCTGGAGCCCAGAATAATGCAGCATCCTCAGCCTCACCACCTCCTCTGTCTTACTTCAACAACTAGGGGCTTGGATTCTGCAGAATAACCCAACAGCTCATCATGTATTACAGTACCAGTATAGGTACGACCCTTGAATTTCTTGAAAGCCTTGGGAGGCTCCAGAAGGACAAGTCAAAAGTCTCTGCATATGAAGTAAGAAGAAATGTTATGCAGTTTAGACCTTGGGACAGGCTGAGAGTAGTCAAAGTTAAATAAATGTGTGGGTTTGAGTATAAAACCTTTTTTCTCACAATAAGACATTATAAAAAGTAATCTGTATTTATTATGTGAGCTAGAGCAGAGGATATGGAAAATTGGGAACGGAAATGAAGAAACAAGATAACTTATTTATCCTTCTTTTTAAAAGTTAATATTTCAGATTTTGGCTACAAAGTCCATACTCTTCCAGACCAGCTATTGTACTTCTCACACAACTAAGAAACACTATATAAAGCACTTGGTGTTATGATAGAATTTCTCTTTCACTTAACTGCTGTTTCTTTTCGAACCAGGTCCTGGTTCAGCATTTCATGTAAAATCAAAGGAGCCAGGTGCTTCACAATTGCTGTGACTGAACTGGGAGGGCAGCATCGTGTTTTTCTCTTAAATGTAGCCATTGATGCCTCACACGCAGTTGACATCCATTAAAGTTTTTAATTTTGCTTAAAAAGCTGAAGATCCTTTTATTTTACTTTTCTCCAAATAGCTTCTTGAAGTTTTATCTATTTATAATGCTAGAAAAAAATCAGAAACAGCTATTAAATGTGGAGATGTTGTTATATTAAACATGATTGTTTTTACTGACATCAAACTGTTTTCACCCATGTTGTATTTTCCTATTTCAAGTGAACTTACCTGTAATCTAAAAACATGTCTTAACTTTATATTTGTGAAATCTTCAATAACATTATGGGATTATTCATGCATAAAGTTGTGCATGCAGAAGGAGCTTGGCTTAAGAATGCAAATACCTGGTAGAGACTCCATTTGTTATCTGCGGAACTTACAATTCCCAAAATATGTGACATGCTGATCGGGGAATCTTAAGTGCTACCACAGAAAAAAAAAAAAAAATTTTTTTTTTTTTAATTTACAGTTGAGGTTAGCCAAAAAATGAAGTTTGAAGGAAATTATAGCACCTAGACTTAAAGCAGTTGACATGGTTTAAGAGAAAAATCGGAATTTTAAATGGCCCGTCTCATGAACCTGGCTGTGTTTTTTCAGTGGCAGAGGGCCATACACAGCCTGTATTCCAGCTTCTTGCTACAAAGCCCAAATTTGGTATCCTTTAACATTCATGGTACGATATTTGTTGATGAAAAGAACAAAGGGAACACTGCACTTGAAAAGCAACCCAGCTTCCAAAGGAATGGGATTTCTAGTCCGAAGGAAAAGGGAAACCTGAGCCCCGATGAAAAAATTATCATCAGGGCTGCACAGTATCCAGCTTGTAGGTAAAGAACTTTAAACATACTATCCTGCCCCAAATATTCCTGAAGCTTGGCTGCAATGCTTGAAAAGCTGTCTAGTAGCCAATCAGCAGTAGAATCTGCAATTTTAAGTTTAATATTTCACCTGCCTTGTGCAGAGGGACAGGATAATTGCCCTGGAACAGGAACTGTAAAACTTGGGAGTGGGACCGCACCATCTAGTGAAAAAATCTTGTGCAAAAGAGGGCCTTGGAGCTTTTTCAAGCAGAGGTACTGCTGTCTGCAGGTGCCTGTTTTACTTGGGATTTATAGCCTACAATGCTATCCTGGCTGGAGTTTATGTCCTTTCATTTAAAATATGATGAGGAATCCTCTTCAGGAGGAAGAGTTGTCGTCCTCCTGCTTCAAATACATTGGCTGGGAAGTTACGGCCTTCACTGAAGAAAAGCTGGGTTCTATTTTAAGTGATAGCCCACATCTGTATTCGCCTTGTGTGCAGGCCCTATTACTCAAGCTCAGAGACTTTTTTCCCCTTTTGTGTAGGATATGAGGCTGGGAGTGCCCCATACAAGTTTCTCTCAGGGACAGTGCTGAAGTGGAGTGGCCTGCTACAGTGAATTTCAGACAGGGCGTGAGTTGATTTCTGTTAGACACTCAAGATGTGTATGTGCCTCTACAAGTTTTCGCCAAAGACTACTTTTCACTTGGCGTGACTTAAAAAGGCTGGATCCTGTTGTCTCCTGTGCAAACCAGGAGCCTTAACTGCCTTAGAAGGTGATGTATTTCTGATAAACATTCAATCCATCATTATTTTAGAACAAGAAGAGATCAGGAGCTTGAACAGCGGAATTACAGACTCGGAAGGTTGTGAAGACATCATTAAGTTCAGAAGTCTATGGCAACATTAAATAGGCAGGAGCTGTGAACTGGCAAAAGCTTTCGTTACTGCGTCAATAGGAGGCCATTCTCTTAAGAAGTCCTCCCCCAAGGAAACAGCTCTAACCCTCACTATATCAAGACTTCTTGGGCACATGAGATTAGCAAGGAAGCTCATTGGCAAGTGAAATATGGCAGCAGGGAGTCATCTCCAGCACTTTCACCTGTTGAAAGTCTACATGAAGTGACTGCAAGCATGCTGCCTTTCTTATCTTTGGAACTGATGGGTCTTGAAATACTGTGTGTTCCTTGGATACTGGTGAGTGGATAGGACTTAATGTGGATAGGAATGCTCTGGTCATCTCCATAGCTAGCATCAAAAATCTGAGAATGTCCCCTTAGTCTCCTTGTCCACTGTTAGAGGTGATGAAGGTAGCACCTGTCACAACAGGCCTTGGCACCACAACATTTCTAACCACCTCACACTTGTATCACATTTCTCCTCAGGATATGTTATAAGCCCTTTGCATCAGGGTTACAGTATTCCCCAGTGCTACAGCTGTGTTAAAGGAGCCTTCTCCCTGAGATTCCCTGTGGCAGGTGATAAGGATATTCAGATCCTGAAGGCCAAGTGAGGTTTCTGCTGTCAAGACAGTAGTGGTGCAACTCCTTATTCTAGGGAACACCAGGTTCCAGACACATGTCAGCACTTGAAGCGTGGATTAAGTGCAAAAAATCCAGTGACAATTTCTTGACACAGGTGATTGGTGAGTCAATGAGGAGAGGTGCTGTGCTGGACCTGTTACTCAGGAATAAACTGGCTGGGGTTGTGGAGGTTGAGGGCAGCTTTGGCTGCAACCCTGAGATTGTATAGCTAAAAATCCTGAGATAAATGAGCAAAACAAATAATAAAATTGCCAGCCTTGACTTCCGGAGAGCAAACTTCAGCTTGTTTGGGGTCTGCTGGGCAGGATCACATGGGAGACAATTAGCTGCCCCTGGGCCACCTAGTTGATCTTCAAGAACAGCCTCCTCAAAACACAGAATTGGTCCATTCCCAATCACAGAAAGTTGAGCAAACATGGTGCAAGACCAGTATGGGTGAGCAGGACACTCTTGACTGACCTCAAAGTATGTAGAAGGTAGGAACAGGTCCAGGACTACCTGGATGGAATATAGAGGCATTGCCCAAGTCTGCAGGTGGGGAATTAGGAAAGCCAAGGCTCAGCTGGTGTTGCAACAGCAAGGGATATGAAGGGCAACAAAAAGGGCTTTAATAAGTGTATTGGCAACTAAAAGGCAGCCTATGGAAAATGTGGGCTGAGTACTCTATGTGGCAGGTGGACCTACTGACAAAAGGCATGGGAAAAGGTGAGGTGTTCAATGCCTATTCTGCTTTTTGTTGTTTTGTTTTGCTTTTTTATTGGTAAGATTTACCCTCCGTCCTGAGGCTAATAGCAGAGTCTGAGGGAGTGAAGCAGTAGCCACAGTAGAGAAAGACTGAGCACTTAAGCCAATTGAATGTACACAAGTTCATGGAAGTAGATGGGGTGCATCTGAGGGTGCTGAGGAAGCTAGCCCATGTCATTGTAAGTCTGCTGCCCTTCGACTTTGACAGGTTATGGTGATTGGGGAGGTCCCTGATGGACAGACGAAAAAGGCAAATGTCATACCCATCTTCAAGAAGGCTGAGAAAGAGGATCCAGGGAACTACAAACTAAGCAGTCTAACCTGAGTCTCCTGGAAGATTTTTCCTCCTGGAAACCATTACTGAGCTTATGAAGTGCAAGAAGGTGATTAGAAATAGGCAGCATGAGTTTACCAAGGGCAGACTGCCCCTGATCAACCTGGTTGGTTGATCATGGTAAGATGACTGGTTCCATGGACAAGGGAAGAGTAATGCATATTGCTTACCTTGACTTTAGCAAAGCTTTTCCCAAGGTCTTTGATAGTATTCTACCAGTCAAAGTAGTGAGATATGGTCAGGATAAGCAGATGATAAGGTGTATGGAAAACTGGCTGAACTGCCAGGCTGAACAGGTTGTGATTGGCAGTACAAAGTCCATCTGACAGCTGGTTGCTAGTGGCAATCCCCCTCAGGGACAGATTCTGGGACTAATACGGTTTTGTGTCTTCCATGTTAATGATCTGGACTATGGGAGAAAGTGCACTATCAGCAAATTTATGGATGATACCAGCCTGCAGGGGAGCAGTTGATATGCTGGAGGGCAGGGCTGTTATTCAGAGGGACCAGGACAGGATGGAGGAATGAGTTGCCAGGAGCCTCACCAAGCTCAGCAAAGACAAGTGAGAAGTCCTGTGTTGGGCATGGAATAACCCCCTGCACTTGCACATGCTGGAGGTCAGCTGACTAGAGAGCAGCTCTGCAGAAAGGGACCTGGGGTCCTGGTGGACACATTGAGCATTAGTTGGCAGTTGGGGCAAACAAGGTCAACCTTATCTTAGATTATACTGGCAAGATGTAACCAGCAGGTCCAGGAAAGTATTCCCCTCTATTTGGCACTTGTGAGACTGCTTCTGGACTACTCTTTTTGGCTGCCCAGCACAAGACATTGACATACTGTTACGAATGCAGCGGAGCATCACTAAAATCACACAGGCTGGAGTATGAGGAGAGCGTGGTGGGGTGAAGATAGAGAACCAGACTCTTCTTGGAGCTGTATGGTGGTAGGCGAATTGCTAATGGGTAAAAATTGCAATACAGGGAATCCTGCCTGTAAGGAAAAATACTTTGACTGTTAGGATGGTCAAATGCTGAAATAGGTTTTCAATAGATATTGTGGAATCTCAGTCCTTGGAGATACTCAAAACTTGACTGGGCAACCTGCATTAGTTGGAACTGCTTTGAATGAGGAGTTGGACTAGCTGACCATCACGGATCACTTCCAACCTGTCCATCAGAGGGGCAAGGCAGAGGCCAGCGGATGGCGACAGTTTGCCACTGCAGATCTGCTAGAACCCTTATTGCCCTCAGAGAGCTCGCATGTCAAAGGTGAGGCACCTATGCATTTCAATGCCGAAAGATGGCAGCTGCATTTTGATTTTGAGGACCGCAACTTTCAGTGTAGAACCCTAAAATCTGACTGAATGTCTTTTTGAATCTGGCTCTTAGTACTGAACTTTGAAAAGCATGGATCTAGTTTCAAAGAGTGCATGCCTCTCTACTGAAGACATGGAAGACCTAAGAGGATGATTAATCAGGATTGCTTTGAGGGACATTTTCCTTCCCATCATTGTCCTAAAATGAGATTGGGAGATAGTAGAAAGTGACAGATGTTTTGGAGTGGCCCTGTTGTTTTCAGGACTGTAAATTGTTTTCCTTTGTGGGTTTCTTACCTGCTTAATGCATACTTGTCTGTAGATAGCTAGTGTACAAGACTGCAATTGGCACCTTTTTGAAGTTAGATCATAATTGTGTTGTAACTGGTGTTAATTCCCATTTCCAAACATTCTGCTGAACTTCATTATTAGGAAAACTACATGAGAATGTGATGTTGCTGCACTCACAGTGTTGTGCAGGGCTGTATGTGGAGCTATGCATGACAAGAAGAATTGTATAAAATGAAAAGCTGACTTACAGTGGTATCTTTCTGTTAAAAAGTATGCACATTCTAAATGTAGTGCTTGGAAAAAAAAGTCATCTATCTCTTTATGACTGTGATCAAATTCTATACATTTTATAAGAAACAGTATGGACTTACTTTATGTCTCACTAAAAATTTAATATACGTGATACATATTTTAATGGAATATATGACTTTTCCTTCTTCTGGTGTAACCATTCACTATTTTGCAAAATTCATAGGGATCTCTGATTTGGCAGCAGCTTCCAGAAGTATAGGTAACAGGACAAATACAAGGGAGTGGATAATTGCAACCCTTATCTTAAAGAAAAACATCCAGCATTTTTTTAACCTTTGGTAACTAGAAAGTGTTACTTGTATTTTGTCTTAAATCTAGCATTTCATCATTCATTTGAAAATGCCTCTCTCTGTGTGAAATATAGTTAGAATATAACCCCCCTTCTCCTTTCCTCAGTAGTATGTTAACTAATCCACACACTGGCTTACATTTTATTAGAAATATAGGGAAGGGGAAAATGGGATTTGCCAAATGGGGAGAGAAAAAAAAAATTATCAATTTTCAACACTTGGATTAAATTATATCTTCCTCAGTAAGAAAAATTATATGGCTGTTCAGTTTTGTTTCAGAAGAGGTTCTATGATCCAAAAGCCGTAACATACTCAGCGCATGTAATAAAAGCGTCACTCACATGCTGGTCACAAGAATATGCTTCTACAAAAGAAGTTGTAACTAATGAGTCTCTTTCCCCTTAGTTAAGAAAATAATTTCTATTTAAATAGCTTTGAGATTTCAAGATCTGCATTTTTTATAGGGGATAGTTTAAAGCCTATGATATAATCTCAAAACTATCAAACCTATAATCTTCCTAATGTGCCAGGACTTTGATTACATAAAAATACTTTGTTGGTTCATGGTGAATATTCATAAATGGTATCTATGTGGTATGTATATACACAGTATAAAACATCATTGTAAAAAAAATAGCTCAATACTTACGGAAGATTTTTAAAACACAAATAATTCCTTTCTACCTCTTTTTTTAAATTATTTTTAATTAATGCCTGTTTTGCGCATATTATCTCAGTATTATTTCTGCTGTAGTGATGTCTCTGTAGGATCATCAATAGTTCCTCTACAATGAGAACTGGAAGATAGTCTATATTAGCTACTAGTTTACTTGATCATGTCCTGGAATATCCCTAGCCTTCAGTCAAACTCATTGAATTTCTCTCCTGTTTTAGAGTGGGCAGGGGAAGCTGATAGGCCTGGAGTCATAGTCAATGGGGATCTAGTCAAAACAGTCAATATTGTCCAGAATGTGAGTCAACTCATTTTAAAGCAGGCATCTACTTTTAGTCAGATGAATCACTCTCTAGACTCCATTGATGTAGATATGTCAAGCTGGATGAGGTGGATCCCACCCTTACATTCCCTAGATGTTTCTGCTCACTTGTTTGAGAGCGAATTGAAGCACTTGAAAAAGAAGTTTGTAGCGCAGTTTGCATTGCAATTGCAATTGTGCTAACTGCTGTCTCAGCCTTACTGAGTTAGCTTTAAGTCAGCAGCTTGGCATTGCCAGCTACATACATGGACTCTACTATACATGAAGTCTTCATGGGCCATACGTGAGTCGCTGGTGCATTCAGCATTTAAATGCAGTAAGTTCCTTTGGTGTTCTTACTAGAAACTGACTTTAACAAGAGCCATATTTAAACTTTAAAAAGCTTGCTTTTTAAATAGCTCCAGAACTTATAAATTAAGTTGGCTGACAGATTCTAAAAAATCTTCCAAGTGTTGTAAGAACTGTAGCAAATCTGTATCAGATACAAATTCTGACAGCGTCATTATGTAATGCATGCTAAATTCTGTCTGTGAGTTTATTTACTGGCATGTGAATGGAGAAACAGCCTCATCTTCTTGTGCTGGACCTCCTACCGCTATGCCCCTTCTGAGGAACAGAAACATGGAAAGATTGAGTTGAAGCTGTGAATATGTTTTAAGGAAAAGAGAGAGAGGAAAGATAAGTTTGATGGATCAAGATGTACAGCAAAGGCGGAAATGACCCCAAACTTCTAAGCCCTTCAGCTTAGGCCATGTTGTTTTCTCCAAACACTGTGCCCTTTTTTATCCCTGTCCCCCATCTCAACTGGGTTGTTTGTCTAATACCCGATTCCATGTCTTCCCTAGCAGGTTGCTGGCCGGTAGGGGAAAACAATGAAAGAGTGGATGGCCCAGAGCAGTGGCCAGCAGTTTGTTGGTCCTTATAGCAACCACCAGTGCCATGCTTCATCACAGATGGGGTAGCCCTTAAAGGCTTTACCTTGCAGATTGGAAATGTGCCCTGAGCATGCGGAGGAGGTATGAGCAGCTGTCCTCCATGGACTCGTTTGCTTTGCCTGAATGAAGAATAGAGGAAGAAATAAGCAGAGGCATGAAATTTAAGGAATTGGTATTCTGTATTTTGTTTGTTAATTATCTCTGAAGTAGCATGATATCTGGATGGGAACTACTACTTCTTCCTGAGTTGAGTCAACGGGCAGGTCATGATAGGGATGCTTCCACGCCCACTTACTCCAAGGCTGAAATCCTTGAGATGGGTTATTCGTTCCTCTGCTCTGCATCCCTCTGCATAATTCTGGATGCCCTTTGCCTGGAGGAAGTCACAGCCCAGCTCAAGGTGCAGAGGCTTCCTTAACAGTGTGGGAGGAGAAGAGGGAGTGTATTTCACAGAAACCTCTGATCAGGAAGCTGCCCGAGCAAGCTGGTGGGGAATGGCTGCATTCCAGGGGAGTTTCCTAATTGCTGTGCCACTGGGGCATGCTGGGGAGCATATCCCAGCCAGTGCCAAACACTCTTGTCTTCAGCTGCCTTTGCCCAAGCACTTCACTGAGGTGTTGTGCTTGAAGTCTGTTTCTCGATTCGGCCCTGCGGGTGAGGCAAGGAGGGAGCTTCCCATTGTGGGAATCTCACTCAGGCTTAAGGGGTGAGCTGGCAGGTTGCAAGGTCTGTCAAAATAATAAGACTAGGATTCCCTGCCTTATGGCACAAGTTTAGGTTCATAGGGACGCATGTATTCCAGTACCAACAGTTGCCTCATTGGAGATGGTGAAGCTCTGCAGTGCCTTTGAACCTTCCAAGAACTGGTGCCAAATAACAAAAATGTCTGGTATCTCTGCATTGTGCCCAAAATAACAGGCTAAAGCAGGTTTTACACTTTCAGGGATATTTTTTCACTCTGTGAATTCAATAATCTGGTTTTGCACCTGTAAGAAGCTGATGTGCTACTTGCCTCTTCTCTGGCCTTTAACTAATTGCAATTTGAAAAATATTGTTGTACAATGTCCTTAACATGGGCTTTTTAGTAAGTAAACATTACATCCTGTTTACATGGTGACATCTGACAAAACACAAATATTGATGATTTGTCCCACATTTTATTTAGTTGTATTATATGCACTCAATATATTTAAGAATTATTTCATTAAAACAATTTGTTACTGTGATTTAAAAAAACTTCACGGGTTCTTTGTCCACAATCATGTCTACTTTAGAAATCTGTCCCATTCCCAGAAATAGATTTGAAAGCTAGAAAAAAGTGTCAAGGAATGCGAGTTTGCATCTTCTTTGCTGACTCTCTGTCTATATCTTTATGGATTTAATTTTATGAAGGTAGGAGCTTGCTTACACCAAGTAAATAATTTTATGGGTAGAAGAGAACTGTTATATACATAGAAAAAAAGGCATGTAAAGTGCCAGTGTTTGAAAAGTAAAGTCAAATTCAAATAGGAGAGGTGTCATAAATTTTAAATAGTGTAACTACCAATAGTATGTCCATCTTCAAATCAAGATGTCAAACATAAATTATCGCAGGTATTGCTGAAAGAGAGTCTGTGATGTTTGTTAGACATAAGACCAAAGTACATACCCTAGCAGCTTCTTCTGCCTCTAGAAACTTTGACTACATGCCCAGCTAAGACCTATTAAAAGGAGAAGATTCTTGTAGCAAACAAGCTCTGCCTTGCTGTGCTGTATGTGGAGACACCACACTTCTGCTAGCTGGACCTGACGGAATAGCTGGTAGTAGCAGGCTACTGTTCTCACATGGCCAGTTTCAATTTTGGTGAGACACATGCATTTTCTGATGATGGGTAAACCTTGGGTCTGAGACGCCTTTTCTACCATTTTTCCACTAACTGTGTATTCATCTGCCCCAACCTTCCCAACTTTTGCCAGTCTGCTCTAATACCTGTCCCTCTCCCTGTGTCCTGTTCCCACTTCCCTCAATTAGCCAATCTTATTTTAATTTATCAGGTCGTTCATCTGGGCACTAATCTCTTTGTTTAGTAAAACCTTGTCCTAGGAGCTCAAGGCTCTGGTCTTCTTGCCAGTCACTTCCAGTTCCTCCAGTAACATCCCAGTTCTTATCTCTGTTCTTACCTAGCCAACCCAAGCTGATTTTCTCTTTGCTCTCTTTCCTATCTCTCTCCTTCCACCTGTTCCATACTCCAGACTGTCTCAGCGGTCTTGTCTCTGGTCTCGCCCCAACTTACTTGTGAGGTCAGTCACTGCTTGTTCTGTAGAAAATCTCTTAATGAGATTTTATGCCTCTCCCATTTTGTCTCCTTTACCCTACCCTTCACTGATCACATTATGTACTCTAAGTGTCTAACTCTGCTAAAGAAAGAAAGGGAGGCCATGTTAAGTACCTAATATTGGATAGTTGATGGTAGAAATAGCCTCCAAAGTTCCTCTATAATCACTAGAAAAAAAAGTCAACTCCTTTGAAGAGGTGGTTCATAATAACAAAGACAGCTTCTTGAAGTAGACAGTGTGAATACCCTTTAGTATCCCAGAGTACTATACCCAGAGTAACTACAAGCAAATATGACACTTCCTCGATAGACTGAGGCAGCTTCTCAAGGCTGGTGTACTGCTGAAGTTTTACAGCATTGTTCCTGAAATCTCCAGTATTCAACTTAACCTGAAAGACTAAACGCATCTACAAATAGTGATTGTATAATGTTGTCTGCTAGAGAAGTTTTTCAAATTAATGCAAGTATAAATACCTCTACCCTCTTACTTATGACCAAAATCCTAGAGTCACAATCATAACTCTTTGCAGTGGAATTGGTATCGTCATTGGTGACGTAAGTAGTAGTCCTCCAGGAATGAATAAATAGACTGACCTTGTGTCTCATAATGAATATCCTACGTAATCCTTGAGTCACTCCACCTAAATACAGTGGCATTTAGTTCTAGAATCACTGTAAGAATAACATAAGTGACAGTGTGTTGAATGTCGGGATCCTGCTCTCAAAAGCATGGATCTTTTCGGAAAAGAGTAGAGCAGTTAAACGAGGGAGGACAGAAAAGAAGAAAGGAAGGGAGTAGACATGTTCTCACCTGCATGTCTCATTTAAAACTTTAATATGTTTTAATTAAACAGGAGATCTAAAATCAATATAACAAGATAGTATGTAATAAGGCATTGTTTATATAGCTCACAACAGTAGTAAGGAAACTATTTAGCCTGGTCTCTTAAAGAAGAAGGGCTTATGAAATCATGCTGATCACCTATCTGTATCAGTCCACCCCCTGAAAATACCATTTGGCGAGTTCAACCATGCACCACAAGTAGAGGTCTTGCAGCCACTAAGTTTCTAGAGGTTGTTCAGAATAGCTGGTGAGGTGGGCTTATGGTAGGGGCTGTTTTGTCAGAGTCTACAGAACTAGCTGTAAAATCACAGCCTAATCCTGAATCAGCTGTTAAAAACTGCACCAGCTGCCCTTGGCCCACTGTCTCCTCCAGCGTCTTCTTACCCCATCTACTTCAGCTGTCATCCAGAGGCTCATATGTGGGCAGCTTCCCTGCTCTTGTTTTCATGAGTTTGGAAATAGGCAGATAAACACCACTGAGGGAAGGCTTCATATGAATTTCCCCCTTACTGGACACCAGAAAATTCATATAAGTAGTACAATGCAAGAAAACTTGAATCAGAGTTTGTGCCTTCTTAGACGTTCAGTCTATCAGGCTTAAGACACAAATCCAAAAGGAAAACAAGTTTCCTTAGATTGATTTTCACTGAACTGTGTTTTAGTTAATCTAACTTTCAACTTTGGTTTCCAGCAGGACAATTACTATGCACTAGAATGACAGCTTTGGTATCCTTCTCCTGGGAGATGATCAGCTTCATTACTTAAATAATCAGATGAAATCTGGGACTAGCAAATCTTAATTTCGTATCGAATTAGAATACCATGTCCAGTTTTAGACACCAGACTTGATGAAAGAAGAGAATCAGCTAGAGACTGTCCAGAGGAGAGTGACAAGAAAGATCAGAAGTGTAGAAATTATAACCTAAAAGAGAAAATGGAATAAATTATGTTAGTTTAGTCTGACACAGAAAAGATAGAGTGAAGACATTATAACACAAGGGGTTGCTCCAAGGAGGAAGAGAACAATCTATTTCCCTTGCCTGTGTTTGATAGAACAAGAAGCAATAGGCTTAAATTACAGCAAGGAAGATTTATTTTAGAAATTACAGAAAACTTTAATGGCAAGGACAGGGAATAGATTGCTTGGCAAGCTTTTGGAGTTTCCATCTCCATTGGAGATCTGTAAGATCAGAGTACTTGAATAACTGCTTCCTGCAGGCAGGAGGATGGATTAGGTATCTTCTAGAGGTCCCTTCTAGTTCTACTGTATGTTTTACTCTAGTAGTAAAACTGTAGTTTAAAAGATAGGCTTCATGTACTCTATCTCATCCTTGTCTTCAAGCAGTGATAATATCCTTCTGTAGAGAGTAAACAATGCTATTACTCCAGTGATCTTGTAATGAAAAATGGAAATACATCTTGGAATAAAGTACTTTTTGATATACCTTCATTTAGATAATTGTGCAGAAGTACTTGGAAAGTTGGCTGTAATAGGGGAAAAACATATAATGTGATAAAATTCATTTGTTTAAAATTACTTTTTTGGCACCTGTTACTGTTGTACTGAATGATATCACTGTAGATCACTCATGTGGGAACTTCAGAAATCAATTGAATAAAACTGCCCTAATTGCATTCAGAATACTAAATATAGTTTTGGATTTTTATATTATCATTCCTTCTATTTTAAAAGATTTCATTTAACTAGAAATATTAGAAGTGGCGCTTTAGTTCTCAAAAACTGTATGTATCATGTGAAATCCATTAAAAAACTAAAAGGATAAAGTAAAGCGTAGACATTTGAGAGAGAACTTTAGAAGTCCCTATTACTGTCTTTCTGGTTGAATCCTCCAGAATAAAATGGTTGGGCCTAGGAGGCTGACTGCTGACTTGTAAATCACGATTCTCAAACACATGCTCGTGACACAGAGTTTTGAATCTATTTATTTGTTTAATTCTGGGAAGTCTTTATTTTTCACAGTTTGCATTATAACTTGAATGCAGTTTGTTTGCCCTGTAATATGACCAGGGCATAGCACTTCCTACTGCAGAATGTCAACAGAAATTTGACTCGGCTGTTCTATTTCATGAATGTTTGATTTTGTAAATAGTTTAGTCTGTTCAACTGTGGAAGGTCTTCTTTGGGCAAAACCAGGAGCAGAGAAATTGGTTTAAAGTCAGGGCAGCAATGCCTAACTCAAGGCACCTTGCCAGCTACCTGGATTTTCTTTCCCCTTTAGCTGCTTAGACCTCAGGAGATCTTGGTGCTGAAGAAGGGCACTATTGGCAGTCAGAGCTGAGCAGCGAGCTGCCCCGGGTGCTGCTGAGCTGGCCCTTGGATCCTGGCTCGTGAGAAACACGGTCTGTCCTTCCTCGGGTTTCTCAGATGTAGACACTGAGAGACTGCTGTACCTACAGGTTCCAGATTTATGGTACATGGACTGAATGTGGCTGCCAGGACACTTCACCTCGACCCAGACTTACTTCAAACCCTCCTCCTCCCTTTCGCTTTCTCATCAGAGACAGAGGTACAGTACCATGGATACATGTAGATGATGTGTAATCCTTTTCTGCCATTGAAATAGCTATGGTTGGGCCCAGTGATATCAGAATTTACATGACTTTGCAAGGCTGCAACACTAGAAATTGATGCATTGAAAGGATGTAGCCACTTACTCAGTGAATGGGAAACTGAGCCAAAATTTTGGAGGCTTCACTAGAGTGTAAATGTTAGACTTGGATACCTATGCTCCTGCAGGCATACATGCTCTGTAGATTTCTGCTCAGGGTAAAGCTATCTGAAGTTAACTTTATATAAAATTGGTCAGCTATTGGAAGGAATCTGGCCTCAGTGATAGGCAGCTCTGTCCATAGAAGTTATTGGGAAAATGCTCTGCCTTCTCAAAACCATGTAGCTTCTACTCTTTGAAGTCGATTGCTTAAAGCAAGCTCAATAGGACCTTGCCACTGGTATTTTTCAAACTGTGACCCACAGCAAATACCTGGAACATGTTAAAACACTGAGTGTTAACATGACAAAAGGTCACAGTTGTCCATAAAAAATGGATAAAGAGTGGCCCAACCCACTGGGAATCTCGGCACCATTCAGCAACTTGTTGACATGCTTAAATTCCTTACCACTCTAACTCTTAAGAACATGTGTTCATATGAAAAACACATAAAACCCCCCAAGTTTAATAGTCAAATGTTTAATTGAGAAGCTCAAAAGGAAATAGATAGTTGCAAGAAGCAAGAATCTTCACAGATTTTTGTTACATTTTTAAAACCAGCACCTCTATTCTGGGCATTCATGTTCTCTAATGGAGATCAGGCACATGTTCAAAGTGGCTTTACAGGTACATTTCCTTACATTCAATAGACACAATGGATTTTAAACAGTTTCATAGCAACGGATGGTTCATGACGGCCATTAACCTAGATAAGTGAGTGTCAGTTTGGTGCATCCTTAATGGTCCATAATGGTCTGTGGCTAAAAAATTCTTTCTCTTCCTATGTTCCTAAGGGGTGTTTTTTGTTTTGTTGTTTGGTTGGTTTTTTTTTTTTTCCCCTAGGCTTTGTTTTACAGAGGAGTTTCATGTGAATTTTTGCATTCAGGAAAAACCCCCAAGAGCTTTATGGTAAGAGCGTTTGCCACAAAAAAAGATTTATGTTTCTCTGGAATGTAGTAGCCATAGTATATATTAGCAGATAATCAAAACTTTTTAAAGTTGAATATATACCTTGACAGCAGCTAAACAGACATTCCTAAATAGTAGGGATTTTTAAATGGCTGTTGCTATACCTGTTGTAATTCAGAAAGGCAGTTTCTGAAAAAAAAAGTTGTTTTTAATATTAAAATCCTCTATGCTGCTGGGACATGTCATATCTCTTCTGCAAGGCAAAATACTGCTAATACCATGGCAGAGGAGGGAGTCACTGTGGTAGCTGATGGATGGAGCTGGCACAAAGCCCTGGGAAGAGCAGAACCCGAGCGCTCTGGGAAGCGCAGAGCTGGGATGTAAGGATTAGTGCTGGGGTGCTCTGTCCCCCAGAGCTGCGGGTGTCACGGCACCAGAGTGGCTGCGTCGGCAAGACAGTACGCCTTGGAGGAAATCTCACCACCTCTCAGAGTGGCATAAGTTTGCCTTAAATACCTCATGCCCCCCACTCACATAGACCCTCATGTCAGCACGGTGTGTACCCCTGGTGCTTGTGATTTACCTACCCCATACATGTGCCTTCAATGATGTTGTGATGTAAGAAGTCATTTGCAGCGCATGCGCAGGCTTAATTCCATCCCCGAGACTCTACTGGGGTTTACTATATAGTAACATAAAACTGTGTTTTAAAAATACCGCTTTAATATACTGTGATGTGCTACATGATATCTTGGACTGATGATATGTGATGCATATTTGGATGAACCTTAATGAGACTTACAAAAGTAAGAGGCAAATTTGAGAGAAAATTGGATTAAATGGCTTAATTCTCCATAGTTAAAGACTTTAAATTTTAATCAAGTCTTGAGTCTGGGACTAATAACTCTCAGACTGGATGTTTAAAATGACTAAAATTTAAAACCATATATGTATAATCTAATGTGCATTATCACCAATGTATTTGTATAGTGGTAATTCCTAGAGGTATGAACATTAAGATGACAAATTTCAAAAGCCAGCATAGGCCTTTCCCAAAACTCCAGGTTGGATTTTGCTGTGGTTTTGCCCAGCTGTACCGAGGGTGGTATCCTGCGCTGCTGCAAACCCAGTTGCCCCTGTGCAAACTTCTGTAAGACACCCTTAGCGAACTGTATTGACGCAATTCTTGTTCCCAGTGGTGGTGCAATGCAATATCAATTGTGGTCTTGCTTAATGTGTAGAACAGATTCTCTGTTAGCTGCCTGAACTGAAATCTTTACAGAAGAAAACATGAAAGGGGTGGTTTGGATCCCAGCTGGTTATTCCCCATGCCTGTGGCCACAATGCCTCCCTCTCAGGTGTGTTCAGCACTTTATAAATTTTATAAAGTTTGTGGATTTTGAAGTTTCCTTAAACTTGGGGTTTCTTTTTCACCTGGCTCCCACTGTTCCGGGGGACTTTGTGTTAGACTGAACAGATCATTTATGAGCAGTGGAACTGGTCAGTCCCAGACTCTTTCAGGTAGTTCCCACCCCCCTTTTAATCTCCTTCTCACACAGGATTTATCTCACAGATTTTTCGCACTGGGTATCTTCTCACACATAGGTTTGTCCGCTTGTCTAGGAATGCGTGTGTGTGTGTGGCCATGTGTGGCTTGGGTTAATGTATTGGGTTTGTGTGGCAAGGTTTTGGTGTGTGTGGGGTTTACAGGGGTGGCTTCTGATGAGAAGCTGCTGGAAGCTTCCCCCATGTCTGACAGAGCCAATACCAGCCAGCTCTAAGACAGACCTGCCGCCGGCCAAGGCCGAGCCAATCAGCGATAGTGGTAGCGCCTCTGGCCTAACATATTTAAGAAGGGAAGGAAGTTGTGGAGAGACGGAAATGGCAGCCGGACAGAGGAGTGAGAACATGTAAGAGAAACAACCCTGCAGACTCCCAGGTCAGTGAAGAAGGGTGGGGAGGACGTGCTCCAGGCACCGGAACAGCGATTCCCCTGCAGCCCGTGCGGAAGACCATGGTGAGGCAGGCTGTCCCCCTGCAGCCCATGGAGGTCTACGGTGGAGCAGATATCCACCTGCAGCCCGGGGAGGACCCCACGCCGGAGCAGGTGGATGCTCGAAGGAGGCTGTGACCCCACAGGAAGCCCGCACTGGAGCAGGCTCCTGGCAGGACCTGTGGATCTGTGGAGAGAGGAGCCCACAGAGCAGGTTTTCTGGCAGGACTTGTGACCCCGCAGGGGACCCACACCGGAGCAGTTTGCTCCTGAAGAACTGCACGCTGTGGAAGGGACCCGTGCTGGAGCAGTTCGTGAAGAACTGCAGCCCGTGGGAAGGGCCCACATTGGAGAAGTCTGTGGAGGACTGTCTCCCGTGGGAGGGGCCACACGCTGGAGCAGGGGAAGAGTGTGATGAGTCCTGCCCCTGAGGAGGATGAAGCAGCAGAAACAACGTGTGATGAACTGACCGTAACCCCCATTCCCCATCCCCCTGCGCTGCTCAGAGAGGGTAGGTAGAGAATCCAGGAGTGAAGTTGTGCCCAGGAAGAAGGGAGGTGTGGAGGGAAGGTGTTTTGAGATTTGGTTTTATTTCTCATTACCCTACTCTGGTTGATTGGCAATAAATGAAGTTCATTTTCCTCAAATTGAGTCTTTTTTGCCCATGATGGTAATTGGCTAAGTGATCTCTCCCTGTCCTTATCTTGGCCCGGGAGCCCTTCGTTATATTTTTCTCTCCCCTGCCATAGCTGTTTATACAATGCAGTGGGTTTTGATAGCAGCCATCATGTACATGAAAATGAGTTGGGCTTTTAAGAAGCCTGCTTGTACTAGACATTTTGTTGGTTGTCATGAGGTAATGAGGGATTGTCTTGGCCTAGCAAAAGGTATTTGTATTTGTTGATTGGAAAGTAGACATAAAACTTTCTACAAGTTAATTTGTTGGATTTATATATCTATAGAGGATCATTAGAATGCTTCGGTGTTGAACAGTAAGAAACTGTTAATAAGACATTTTTGAAGTTAGGCAGTTTTGACTACAATTTTAATAACCTTAGTGAAGTCATCATAATTCTAAAATAATTTAGTAAGTGTGTTGTGACCTTAAGACAATACTAATATAGAATTATATAAAAATAAAGGAATTTATGTCTGACTAATAAAATAAGATATTCTGGAAGTGCTGTGGAATACACAAGTATATAAGCTAAACAGTTTGAGTTTCAATATGCTTAAGAAATAATTCTTCAGACCTTTTCCCAAGATGACACCTTTACTTTCCATGGATCAACTTGTTCTGTCAGGGTAAAGATGCTGTGTCTGTCTGTAACAGGGATAAGAAACGTCTAGCAGTGCCTTGCTTTCAGTCTACTTTTGGAGTTACTTTTAGTATGTCTAGTCACATGTGAGACTAGCAAAGGTAGTAAGTATCAACTAACTTTCATCCAGTCTCAGTTGAATCTGGTGGTCAAGTGTCTTTAATATCTCTAAGACTTCCACTGTTCTGCTAGATTTGGTTGAAATTGTCCAAGAGGTTGAAAAATTGCCGGGGAAAGCAGAGTAATAGTTGAGTGAATGGATAATGAGTCTGCATATACCTCATTTCCTTAGGACATTAGACAACACAGTGAACAGTCTGCTGGATGGGGGCATGTTCAATGTTTAGCAGTATAGATGTTTTGTTTTAGTTTTTAATCTTACTACCAGTTTGTGGAGAAAAAATTCAGTTTGCTTAACAGAAAAAATACTAATCAGTCTTCATCATGCTTGGCTTTTTCTTTGGAAAACATGTAAGAGTTAAACTGAATATATTCTGCCTCAAGTTAGCTGTAGTTAGCATTTCTGATCAGAACATCCAGTTCTTTCTTCTCTCTTTCCTTTGGAAATTATGTTTTTATTTCAACAGTACTTTCTACCAGCAGGCAAAGCTGCTGTTACACTCTACCCAGCTGTGAAATCAATATGATTTTCATTACAAAGATAACAGAAACTCTCTTAGAAAGACTGTGAATTGCCAAAGGTCAAATAACAGTCAGTGGCAGAGCTTAGAATTTAGATGTCCTAATTAAAAAATCTTGTGGTATAAATATATTAATGAAATGCACCCTGAGAAATGTTTGCATTTAAGATGGCAACAATTTTAAACTATTACATTGTTTCTTTAATTACTGTAGTTCATGTAAGTCACATCAAAATGTGACGAATTCTTTCTGTGGTTTATGACCGTTTCTTATAAAATAGGTATTATCTCTTCTTTCTTTTTTTTAATTCACAATTATTTAAGCATGATTAGATTAGAAAGTGTAACAGTCACAGAAGAGAGAACATATCTAGTAAGATTTCTGTCATATTGGACTCTAAAAATTACACATAAACCGAATGAATGGGTGCATCAGTTATTTCTGTGATGTATGACTTCATTAAAAACAGGAGGAAGTGCACAGTCAAACTGAAAGCAGCACTTGAGTCTTTCAGCCAGAGCAGCCAGTTCTATTTAAATTAAAATCAGCATTGTAAAATAAATGTTATTACTCTTCCTAAGATCATCCTTGATCTCTCCTTATTAAACCTTAATTTTTCCAGCAGTTAAGTTACATCTGCCTTATCACAGATAAAAATAATAGGAAATCAATTATTTTGTTACTTGTATTTGTTTTAGATGCCTCTCTCCTCTCTCTCTGTTTTTATTTAAATTCTGTCTTTTCCACCCCACATGCTAAAACAGTAAACTCAGATTGCCATATACTGTGGATTTTAATAGAAAAAGTTCTTCACCTTACAGCTGAAGGGTTTTTACGTTATTGTGCTCCCTCTGCTGGATAGTGCCTATTAATTTTTTATTCCCTGAGCTGTACTAATACCCGTGTTCTATAAACAAGCAATCACACTGCCTTCCTGAAAGAGGTACAAAAAGTGGGAATGCCTTATTTTGGTCTCAGATGACATGGAAGGTGACAGCTGTAGGCTAGGAAAAATCCTGTTGTCTGGCAGCTCAGAGCAATTGAAAGCCTTTGGTGGACATTTGAGGAACAACTTTTTACTACCTCTTGAAAAAAAACGGATGGACACTAAATAACCTTCTTTCATTTGTATAACTTGGAGAGAATGATGTTGATTCTCATCCTGTGTAGTAAGTAGTAAGTACAACAGTATCTTCAGATGTCCCTGTAATGTTATTAGCATCTCAGTCTTAGCGGTGTGGTTCTCATAACTTGCTTCATCCTTTGTTGCATCTTACAGAGTCACTTCTGGGCCAGCATTTGCTCAGTGGAGAAAGCAAAACGCGCTCTCGTGCTCAGTGTGAGCCCCGCAGCAAGGCAGGTGATGACTCAGTCCTTTCCCATTTGCACCGTAGTGATTCAAAAAGGAGGAAGAGCAATACTCCAGTTTTGTTTCTACAAGTGATTTTGATCTTCACGGCCTTTGATTTCGTGGGGTGTTTTGGGCTTGCTCTCCTGTTCAATCTTTCTCCCGCTGCTGTCACACGGTGAACCTGGCTTCCTCCTGCTTTCCTTCCTTCCTTCCTTCCTGGGGGGATGTGGCTGGGGTGAGCACTGCCATGGGGCACTGCCTGGACCAGCCAGCCCCTGAGTCCCACCACCTCCCCGCTCTGCTCTCTGTGTTGGCCGACCCAATCAGTCCTATGGAAAGGGGATGGAAACTCAACATCCACTTCAGTTGCACGTGATTTGCAGGTGATTTGCCCATCTGAGCTGCTTCTTCTCCCATCTTGTGCCATGGTTTTGCCAGGGAAGCTGGATACCTTTGCAATTTCCTTCAGATTTAATGTGATGTTATAAATGCCACTGCATATTAATAACATTGAACTGGGAGTTATTTTTCAACTTGGCTTGGCTGCACTTACAGATTAGCTCTCCCATATTTCAATATAGATCAGACTGGTAGCATATTCCTGAAAAGAAATAAAAAATTACTAATTGTTGGGAGCAATAACTTACTTTATAAAAACGGCAGCTATTTGACTCTTCGTTTAAATGGGAGACTCATTTTGGGAAAAGGCATTATGGACAAATTCTAGTTAATTTTTTTCTGAGGTCAGTTTTAAATTTCAATTTCTGGATTTATAAAATAATATTCAAAATATTTGATTCTCCCAGATTGTCCTACAGTGAAGTAATCAGCATAATTATCTTCTCTATGACTCTAATAAACAAAAACTACTTCCATGTGCATGTACACTTTCTTTTACAAAGACCATTTCTAAAAGAACAAACTGGGTAAAAGAATAAATTTCCAGTTCCTAACACCTTCAGTTCTTCCTATTCAGAAGAAAAGACAGATTTTTAATATGTTTTGCTTTTGCTAAAATAATAAAAGCTTGTGCTATTGAACAAATATTCTTCCTTAATTTAGCGAGGCCTAAACAAAATCAGCATTGCTTTTGCAGGATGGCTTCTCCTAGGGTGAATCCGCTCTGTTGAACCAAGTCAGGGTGGTGAGACTTCTGCTGATGGTAGGGCTGGCCTGGGGCGGCTGGGAAGGACTCCTGCAGAAGGGACCCTCTGTGGAGGAGCTTCTAGTATCGGGCTGAAAATCATTTGCCTCAGATGCCTATTGAGTTATAGCAACTGAAACATTTGACAGTGCTTGTCTCAGCAAAAGCACACACCATATGCTTTGGGAACATTCCTGAGTAGAATATTATCCTCCTAGCGCCCCGGTGAGCTCATTAATACTCCCGTTATCCCATTCAGTGGGACTAATCCAGCAGCCCCTGAAGTCAGTGAGGAGATGCAAGTTGTCTTTAGGATGCTTTGAATAAAACCTTAGATGAAGTTTGCATAATTTAAGTCACACAGGTGGAATTATTTTGTAAAGTTATGTTATCTTATTTGCCAGTTTCTTTATTCCAAGCTACCTGGTTTCCTCCATCTTATGAAGAGCAGTGATGTGAAATGGAAAAAAGAATATGTTTTTATAGCAGGATTTGAATTTGTGTACATTACTGTTGTTTTCCTAAGTTTTTCCAGAGGACTGGAATAAGCTTGCATCAGCATTCCATATAATACTAATTCAAATGCAAATTTATATGTTGATCAGGTCTTTTCTCCAAATATGTGGAAACTGTGGAAATTTTACAGTTGATGTGGATAAAGAAAGCGCCAGTTTAAGCTATTGTAGTTCTCAGTCAATTCTGGTCATTCTTTATTGCTTTCTGGTCACACAACAAATTTAATAGAAAAATAATCTTTTGCAAAATAACTTATTATATGTAAGAGAAGAATTGGGCTCTGCCAGAAAGAACCCCCCCTCAGATCCCAATATTTTTCCAGTCTGTATTTCTTTATATGCTGGAAATTTTTCTTTTCACTCCCATTCATTTTAACAGCAGATTTTAATTTTTCTTTTGGAAAAAAAAAGAAAAAGAATAGGATATGTGGGGAGTTGGGAAGAATGAAGCTACAAACTAAACAGACAAAAGATACTATTTCAAATAAATATATTTATGGTAGTGGGAGGGAAACTTAGATCAAACAAGAAGAAAAGACTGGAGAGGATCTACTCCAGATTCCACTGATGTGGTAACAGCTGTTATTACAGTATCCGGCTTTTTGAATTAAATATTGATAGAAATAAATGAATAAAAGACTGAGTAAACTGAAATGTGTGTTCTGCCTTCCTAAAGCTTTTTTTCAGCATCTGGAGTACCAGAATCAACACCCTTTTATACAATTAATAGTATTAAATAATGGCATCAGCTGACAGGAAATAAGAAAGTTCCTATGGCAACTAAAAATAAGCAAAGGAGGAAAAACGCATCAAATGCTGTCAGCAGACAGCATAAAAGGCAGTTGTATGTAGATAATAGAACAAGAGCATACACAGAAATCCTACTTGTAAACATATGCGTTTCGAAAGCTTTTACTGGCAGTTTTTTTTCTTTTGTTGGTCTTTTTCCCCAAAATGGGAACGTGATACCTTAGTTACAGCATCTACTTATCAATATCTCAAATTGTTTTGCTGAGATAGGCTCCTGCTTTTATGGCCTGTGAAACACTGGGACAGAGCCCCACATCTTCAGGATAGCAGTTGTATCCCCTCGGATTCGTACACTGTTTAGAAAGCCTGTGGATGCTTCAAATCTTGTGCACGTCTGCTGCTTTCTCTCAAGGTTAGTTTTTGGTCACTGCATACAAAATGTTTGAGAAAAGTTTTTGATAGAAGCAGAAGTACAGAATATCTGGTAGAAATGTGATTTGTGGAAGAAACGATGCTGTACACATCATGTAGACACTACTTACATGTGCCACTGTGTTCATGTAGAGTTATGCTGATCTTGAGAAGGTGTAGATGATAAAATTCATGGTGGAGGGAAATCTGAGTGTGCAGCTGCATCGCTGGCTGAGGCTATGGCTGGGCCACGTGCGAGTTGCTCCTTTCATCTCAGTGGGAGAACTCGTTTTGAAGACAATTTAACTCTTGAAATTCCTGGGTTATCTGCTTTTCCCACCTGTCTGATCTTCCTTCACTTCACTCATAAAAAGCAAAACCAGCTCCCCCTCCCTCTCCTGCCATACCCATGCAGGGCAGAGCGAGCTGTGCCATTTCCCCTGTGCTCACCATGCTCTGAAGTTGTTGTTGCCCCTGCAGACCCACCCAGGCTCCCCCTTCTGATACAGAGAGGTTGCTGTTTTCATAGTAAAACTCTTCTGCTGAGCAATGCTGCATCTCCACACAGGACCCTGCCAGAGTGGCTCTGCTGGTCAGGGCTCGGTGGGGAGACAAACCCACTGTCAGCATCTTGGCCAGCTCAGGGAACTTGATTTCTGAGCGGGAGAACATTCAGCCCTGCAGATAGCAACGGGATTGTATTTCTCCCTTGTTAATTCTATCCTGTTAAGTGATAAAAATTAGTTTATTAATGTCAACTCTGACATTATGAGGCAGTGTGGGAGAATGCCAAAGCAGGACCAAAAGCAAGGGCTGGGAGAAATGTGGTCAGACTGCCCTAATGCCAGTAAAGCTTTTTATCTTTTATCAGGACTTTTGTAATTTCTGGGTTTTTTTATGTGCCTGTGCTGATTGCTGACCCAAATTTTTAATTCACCACTCCCATTGTAAAAGGCAACTCCATTGTTCCAAGGACATCTTCATTTTCAGTCTTAATATTGCACAACTGGGAGGACCTCCTGGGGCAAGAAGCCCACTCCTCAGCTATGGTGGGCAACTATATCATATTGTTGCTTCCCTAAAATTAATTTGGATGTGTTCCTATATATATATGTATTTATATATCCTTCCCACTCCTGTTGTGCCATGCTTATATGATAGTGTATCGCAGACAAAACCCATCATTACGTGACTCAGGCTGCAAGTCAACACATGTAACCACAGGCATGTGGAGTATGAATAGATATCAGCCACTGATACTATTATAGCTTACTCTGGAGTTTGGGTATGGAGAGGCTGTTGTGAACAATACCCTGCCCCTGTGTGGACTATACTTGCACTGCCTGCAAGTAACCACATGCGCAACTCCAGAGAAATTTAGGAACTGATCATTAGGTAGTCCACAGCAAAACATCACAAAAGAGGTGATAGAGTCACTCAAAGGGAACCACTTTCTCAAACTGGCTGACAAGAACAAGCGTAAACATGTTGTGTTTTGCTCTGATATAATTAGCACAGCAAAGAAATTAGCTGTCTCCTGGTTGAGTAAAGGTGTATACTACACATCAGTACTCCAGCAAACAAAATGCTTCTGAAATTATCTGAACCAGGATGTCACTGTAAAGGGAAATTGCACATTATATTGTAACAGAAATTCAGGGGATGGCAGCTGAGTGTTGGCAATTACCTCCGGATCCATAACAAACTCATTCTCATTCATGTCTTGGCTACCGAGCAGAGCAGCCTGCGTCCGTGGGAGCTGCGGGTCTTGCATTAGGGAACATTTGGTCTCTGAGCTGCGAATTCTCGGTCACAGTGTCAGGCAGGTACAGCCCGGAGCAGGAGGCAAAGCGGATGGCACAACTCGTTCTGTCCTTCCCTCCTGTCCGCGAGTACCCTCGGCTCTTCAACAGCTAAAGGAACTTATTGACCACTTCCCCAGTGCTGGGTAATTACGGTGATTAAAATTATTAGATTACAGTGCAGTTCTTCCTACTCTGCTTGTGAAATGCTACAGCTCATCCCACCTTTTATTCATGGCAGATGGTAGATTTGCAGACTGTATGAATGGGTGCTGCAGGAGTAATCCTCTTTTTTTTTTTCCCTACAGCTAGGATATATTCTTCACCTTGTGTGAACTAGCAGGGCAGTAAAATAGACAGCACGTCTACTTTGTGTGAGTCAGACTTGACATTTAATTTACCCTCTCATATTCAATAACTCCCTGATAATTGAGTTGAAAATAACAACAAACAACAACAAGCAAACAGAGCATGAATGACCTAATAATTTTTGTTCCTTGGGTGGACAGATATTCTTGATTTGCTGAAGAAACTTAAGACAAGTATTAAGAAAGAAACAGAAGAAACTAAATATATAATTTGAATGTTTGTACTAACCAAGCTTTAAAGAACACATTGGGATTAAAAAGTTTAGGTTGGGTTTTGTTTTGTTTTTTCAAATACATTTTTGAAAGTAGAAAATGTCAATGTATGTCTTAAAAACTGAGTTTAGTTGTAACACAGAACGAACTAAGGCATTGTACCTGATACCTTTAAGACCTGACTAAAGCCTGCTTTTACTGGCTCAGAACATGACTGCTGTAAAGCTGACTGCTCAAAATGCCAAAATTTATGGAGGTTTAGATTTTAAAAATATCTGCAAAGCACAAAAAACTGTTTTCATGTGAAAAATGTGCTTCAAACTATGTAAATGCTCAAAGAATTTCAGAAGTCTTGTCTGTGGAAGGAATAAATGAAAGGTCATTCTTCTCTCCTGTGACATTTGTCATCTGCTCTAATAAAGTCTGGCTCCATTGAGCGTGGTGAATTTTTTGACAAAAGTATTTGGCTCACCTACGCTGATGCAAAAATCTCTCCTCTAGCAACAGCGACAACTTTTTTGGCAAGTGCAACTCACTCAGATTAGTTGATTCAAGACTGGCTGCTGGGTAGACCCAGAAGCTGAGAGGGAGCCCATGTTGGATCATCACTATTTCAGCAGTCAGTTGTTGAAACTGTATGTCTGGTGTAGGATAGAGGAGGCAGAGGCACTCACACAGGATCTGAAGCTCAGGTAACTCCTGCTGATCAAGTACGTAAATGAACTCCTAAAAGAAAAACACTTTTCAGCTGGAGCGAAGTGAAATTGGGAAAAAAGAAAGAGAAAATGGGAATGCCTTTGCAATATTAATGTGTAGTGTGATGGATTTTTCCTTTATAGAGCGCCTAGTGTTCTACTAAGAACTTTATGCTACCAGATCTTTCGTTTAGTGGATCACTTGCAGATTATGGTTGACAATTCTCTTTGCTTTACTGATCAATATTTCAAAGAATGTGTATACAATAAATTTACATTGGTTGTTTGTGGATAGTATACTTGGAATAAAACAATTTACAGTGACTTTGTAAGCACTCAGAACAAAAACTTCAGAAACAAAATAAAATTCGACAGTGTAATACAGCAAGTCCATATACCTCTGTATGGGAGATCTCTCAGAAACTGAAGGAAATCCTGACATCAGTAGGTCAAATGTTGTGTTGGCGTAGCTGTCCCATTCTGTTGGAAAGAACTTTTCTCATTAAAAACAAATGTAAAATTTCACATGAAGCTGTTTCTCAGCTAATTCAGAGCAGGCTCTTTCATGTGCTTAGTCTTAAGGGATGCAAAACATTCTTGGCTACTATTGAAATGAAAGATGAAATTGGTTAGTACCTTGCAGGACTGAGCCACCAGTAATCAAGGCTGATTGCACATTCTTGGGACCTCAGGCGGTGCAGTAATGCCATCTGCTCAGTAACCTGCTATACTTAATAAATATAGCCATCTCACTGGAAACTCATTGCATATGTTTATCATGAAAATGATCAGAAATATTTTATTGTATTAGTAAATTAAAAATATTAATTCATTGCACCTTTAAAATTCAGACTACATTTCTTTTCACTTTGAGTACATAGTTTTTTTCCTTGTTCAGTACTTTTCTGTTTCCTCAGCAAGTGTAATTTGGAAGAGGAGGAGAAATACCTGACTGATGCATTAAAATCAATCATCATAGTAAATTTAATATCCAAAAGTTCTTCAGATATTCTGGAAAAAAAATCTAAGTGATGACAAAATGTAGTGTGATGGTTAGAACTCATTTGGTATACTGAAGTCAGAATAATGCTGTAGCTTAATTTTCCTCATGATTATAAATGGCTCTTTACTGGCAAGTCCAAACTATACCACAGCTTTTGAGATAACCAGGTTATCTTGCACATGCAGCTTAAAACGCACGTGGCAGAAGCGTATATGACCCACCTAAGTCACTGTCCAGAGCCCAGTGCTGTGCATAAATATCATTCACATAGCACAGAACATATTTATAATTTTATGCTAATGTATGATAAGGAAATTTTTCAAAAAAGTCTAGCAGGAGTGTTTGAAATCTTCTTATTGTAAGTCACAGGATTAATTTATTAAGCGTGGGCTCCAAATACGTGTTCCAAGTTCAGGCCCTTCAAGGCTAGGCACACAGGGATGCCTGGTGCCCGGGAATCTCCTGATCACAAAGGACACACGGCAGAGGGGAAGGTGCCAAAAACCACCAGCTGTGGTGGTAAGAAGGATGAAAACCTTCAGGGCTTGTATCCATAATCAATTGCTGATGGTTTGAGTTGAGGAATGGTTTGAGTTGAGTTGGCTCCAAGGGTGCCTGTTTGCCCAGTGAGAGGCGTGAACTGGAGGAGAGGAGCTAGGAAGCCTTCAGCAGAGCAGTCTGGTCCTTCAGATGGGATGGGACACTTGGGCTACCCCTGCACCACTAAACGAAGTGAGACCGGAGAGGCTCCTCAGCCCTTTGGCTACCAGCCCACGTCAGCCCTACGCAGCCCTCGGCCCCATGTCTCTTCCAGATGCACGGTGGCATCCCTGTGACCTTAGAATCATAGAATCACAGAATCATTTAAGTTGGAAAAGACCGTTAAGATCATCGAGTCCAACCATCAATCATGCCCACTAAACCATGCCCTGAAGTGCCCTGTCTACATGCTTTTTGAATACCTCCAGGGTGATGACTCAACCACTTCCCTGGGCAGCCTGTTCCACTGCCTAACAACCCTTTCAGTAAAGAAATTTTTCCTAATATCCAATCTAAATCTAATCTTAGTTTACATTTGTGAGGTAGAAGCAATGCCATTGCAGTGGTGTGAATCTGAAGGTATGCCTTGGGTTCCCCAGACCATGGTGTGGGGCAGGTGGGGATGCCTGGCAAGGGACACAGTCTGCTGGCACTGCGGTGGGGGTGGTGTCGGGTGGAGGCAGGGCTGGGGGATATTGGAAGAAATTAAATAGCATGGATGATCCCCAGCCTGGTACCTTGGCCCTCTTATTTACCAGGCAAGAGACTCTAAACCAAAGTGACTGCCTCGGGTAAAAGTTTAGCCTGACCTTTTTTCAGCAGTGTTCATGGAAAACCTGCTGTTAAAGAGGACTGCTTTGTAAAATTGCGTGAAAGAGGGATTTTTTTTTACTGTTTGTCATTGGATTGTATTTTGGTGCTAAATCACATCAACCCCAGAAAGATGTCTGGAAAAAATGGAAAATATGTCGCTGCTCTCATCCCGAGCTTTTTTTACATTTCTTTACATTAAGCTCTGATTTCTGTAGGAGTTTTGAGGTTGATCTTGTTCTTGTCTCTTCTAGGTTTCAAGAATATATTGTTAGATACTAAATCAGGTCTCAGTGTTGCTTGTATTATGTTTGCATATTGCAAAATCATATGGTCTAAATGATGCTCCTAGGAAAGCATATCAGCACTTAAAGCTGTAAGTTTATAATTTTCAGTTTAGCTGTCCTGCATTTCATTATTATTTGCATGTGTTAACATTATGTATTAAAAAAAAATGTTAAAAGGACACAAAGCTTTGAAAATCAAGCAGTAAAACATAATTCTGTATTTTTTCTGGCTTTAATCTGTGCAATTTTAACTAGCTTCCTTTGGGTTTGTGCATTGCGATCAGTCTTTAGTTAAGAGAACACATACTACTTTTTTGTCCTTGCTGATGGACCTCTTCTGCTGAAACTCTTTAAAGTCAGACACCTGGCATGGAAACATGCTTCATATAGGTGGCCCATTAATGAACTCAGTATTTGATTTTATCCTTGTGTTTGCAAGCATCCAATGCCTTACTCATTTCACATTGTGCAAACCTGCTGTAATGCAGAATTATTTGTTTCCTTATGACCATTTCTTTCATGTTCATCATTAGTGTACCCAGCTGTTTCGCAAGCAGTAATGAACTTATTGCCATACTCCTTTGCCGCAGTGAAGAGTATTATTAGTCCCATTTTTCAGATAACAAGCTGAAGTGGAGGAATATAACTAATAACTTTAACTACAGATTTTGGACACTGAGTAAGAAAACAATGGACAACTATTCCTCAGACTTTATTAGTTCACAGTACGGCCTTCCCCGATGTCAGATGTGGGTGTGAGAGCCCAGGACAAATGCAGCTTCAGGACAAATGCAGCCTCCCGCTCTAGCCGGGCGCGCAGCTGAGGAGCCATTGCCGGATATGGAAGGATGGCTTTGGGGGCAATGCCTTTGTGAGGCTAGCTACGTAAAAGGACTTGAAAGGAGACCGATGCCTTTCCCTTTGTGACCGCAGGTTGCGGTCTCATTGACAGATGCAGCCACCTTGTATAACCTCCACCTTGGTTTCATGTCTGGCTCTTGGGCCAGCTCATCGGGGAAGGGCAATTGCAGAGAAAGTCTTATCTTAGCCTCCTTTATCCCGGGGTCAGAAAGAAAATAGGCTTAGCATGGACAGAATCCTTGGAAATACTATTTATCAACTGCTACTAAGCATATGCAATCAGATATTTTCTCAATTATTTATAACTTGGCTACGTTTGAGCATTATACCGCTCCACACGCATAGATGCACAACAAAAGGCTTATCCATCACACAAAGACTATTCAATGCCAGATTTCACTTCCTTGCCTCAAGTCATCACGCTGCCAGAAATTATTGACAAAACTATTGTAGTAATCACTGGTAAATAGTATGATTGGCAAATAATATATTTTCTGCTCACTTTATTATTGGAAACAACTGGACAATTTATGCTGACACTCTTTTGGAAAACAGACATGGAAAATTTCAGCCCCAACAGTTAAATTCTGGAAGAGTTTTGAACGACTGAAATGAAGGGTTTCCAATGGGAAGAGTTTGGCAGCATTAACTACAAAGAGCCTTAGCCATTCAGTCTGCAAGTGCTTTTCTTGAACTGTGAGTTGCAAATCACCTCTACCCCTAATTCTCCCCAGAGTCACAGTCCCTGGTAAGATACACAGGAATTTTTTGGGTTTTTATATGGGACATGGGGGCAGAGAGGTTGACTAGCTCTAGTCTATAGTATTTGTATGAAGACCACACTGCTAAAAGCATATATGGAATTATATGAGGATAAAATAAAAAGTAGAAATGAACTTTATGTGCAATGTACACAAAGCATGTAATGAAATTTTTCAGTTTATTCATCTCTCTGGAATGAGTAGGAATAGTGTTATCTCTTATTTGCATAGCTGATAACTTCTAGTTGTAGAATCAGTTAAGGTATTTACAGTTTTGGGTTTTTTTTATTTTTAGTTATGTGAATTTGATGTGAGAAAGTTGCAGACTGTAATATCAAATTAACATGAGTCCTGTCTACAAATGAAAAAAAATCAGTATGTAATTGCTAGGGCAAATAAGTTACAGAGAGAGTACAGGGGGAGTATTGTATGATTATGGCACAAATGCTGTTTCTTTGACGTTGCTCAAAGAAATCCCAAGTGCTACAATGACATAACTTATTTTATAAGCTTATAATTCTGGTTGCATATGCTTAAAAAAAAAGCCAAAGAGCCTCATCTTTGAAGTGTTTCTTCAGCTTCAGGTAAAGACAATACTTTGTAGGATCTGTGCAGGAACTCTTTTAACAGCATGGAGTTAAATTGTGCTTATTTTTACATCTTTGGGAATTGTCAGTCATTTTATGCCTGTTTATTTCACAGTCAGATTCCAATTACAACATGCTGCTAGGAAACCTGGCCATAAAAGTTGGAAAATACAGCATGGAAGACATTATTATGTACTGAGGTATCATCAGAACCTGGTGTGTGTATTTGGGAGGGGGTGAGGGAATGCAGCAGCAAGGAGGTCTTTTTCATTTCACTTGCTAGGCATGACCCAATGAACTTCTTGTGACTGGGAAGTTTATGCCAGCACATTGCAGAAAGCAGATTTTCACTATAAGCACATTCATTCCCTGACTGCATGCATCAGGGGGAAATAAAAAAAGCCAGCTTGTTATGATTGATAATGCAGAATTGATTGGACATGACAAAACTATAAGAGTTTACCAATGTGGTGGTAAAACTATCAATATTTAAGATTTGAGAGGTCCGGCTAAGAAGTTTATCCTAACTAAAAGAACAATCCTTTCGACTAGGAGCTAGCAGTGTGTGTTTGTTCCCCCCTCCCCACTGCTGATCTAAGGCAATAAGGGGTGTGCCTCACCATACCGGCTCCACCAAGAGCCACCCCTCCATGTCCTCACCTTCTTTACTGTGCGAGTCTCTCCTAGAGTTGTGGCAGCTAGCAAGCTACTGAAGGAGTCTGTCCGTGCCGGAGATGGATACCTGGCTTTGTTACCATCAAAATGATTGGTTTTCCTCACTTCTTTCTTTTTTTTTTCTTTTTTTTTTTCCTGCAATCCCTTGGCGGAACACAGGGGAGCAGAGAGGGTGATGCTGTCCAAATGTTCTCTCCCTGTGATCATGGTTAATAAAGCTCCCGTCTGACCTCTCCTAAATTGTACCTGTGTTATTAAGCACTTGGATTCATCAGATCTCAAACACCAACCTGCAACTGCCAAATTAGATGGTAACAAGGTGCTTATGATAGGATAACAAGAAAGTCACTTGCATATTAAAAGAAAAATCTCTTTTTTTTTTTCCTCCCCTTTTTCTCTTCAGTTTTAAGCCTTTTAGAGGTCTTTGCACTGTATTTCAATAATCTTTACCTTCAAGAATTCAAGCAGCTTTTTTAGCCCAAAGCAGCAGCTTTTTAGGACACCTATTTTTCTTAGCAAGACCACATCCACTCCGAACAGAAACATATTACCTGAAATTTATAATGTAATATTGTTTCTCTGAGTCATCATAATGAATCCACATTAGTTTATTATCACTTACGTTCAGCCCCAACACATTATCTAAATGATGTTGGGTAGCTTGTATATCTGAACATTGGAGTCTTACAAATGGTAGCTGCTACTCTGATTTAGAACTTGAATGGGCAAAATGGTCTTTATAATGAGTATTTTTTTACTAAAAGTGATACAATCTTAGGCATTAAAGCAACATTGGGACAATAGAAACACACGCTGAAAGATTGTGAGAAACAAATATATTTCACTTTGTGTTGGAGCACCCACGACCATACTGAATGACATCTGCCTGTATGCGAGTTTCCTTGCTAACACCACATCCGTGCCAGCAGATGGAGACCAAAGGGCCTGAAGATCTGCCCCAGCTTTTGATGGGGCATGGAACGTCCACCCATTCTGCTTGTCCCACTGCCTTCCCAAAACCCAAGGGCCTGGAGGAGACCCAGCTCCACCATCTGTGGCTTCTAGAGAAGACGCGTGTTCCCTCAGAATCACTCCTTCTAGCTACGGAGTGGTTGTCTTCTTTTTAGTTGTCTACCCCACTGCTTCTGTTATCATGTCCTGTGTTGCTTAAGGTAATAATTGCTGCTGGACTAGTGCTGTTGTGACTACACATGTACCTGTAACTACATAACACCATCTACTCAGACAATGTAGAACTGGGTATATTTCAGATTTGTAGGTATTATCACATATGATTAAAAGATTTTTAATCTCAAGGTACAACCCATAAACATCAGAGTTTATGTTCATGCTTACCAACATAAAAAAGCCATCCTTTTTTCTTTAAATTGGAAGTCTCAATTTAAAATGAAGACGCTTGTCTTTTTAAAAATACTATTTACATTCATGGCAATGACAGCCTGTTCTAAGGCTTAAATTTACTCTGATTATTCTCAGATGTTCATGAGTTCAAAAGGGCTTTTTTCCAATGGGAAAAATATCTTCTGTATCACTATGGCCAACCTGAGTTAAATAATTTTGTCCAATATTATGTATCACATTGTATAAATCTCCACAATGGATCAAGAGGGGGTTTTAATTTTTATTTATTTTGGAGATTTTTCAGTTTCTGCTGTGTGGAAGAAGCTTTTCTGAATTACTTTCAGTGGAATTTTTAGTTGTGAGATGCAAACATAATTATTCTCTTCGTTTGTGTCACTTCATCTAAAGCTGAGAGAGACTGAGTTAAAAAAAGCAGAAAAAAGTTTCTGTCTTCCAGTTTACAAACAAAACCCCAAAAGGACAACAAAAACATCAGATGAATCTGAAAATTAAAGACTATCTGGACGTATTTACAAAGATATTCTTGCATGTATGGCTGCTTTCCAGAAGTGCCTCGGCATCTTACTGGCGCCGATTTCGACAGAGACGAAGCAGCTGGCCTCCTGCAGTATTTCTGAAATCCCAGAAGGTAATGATCTGCTTTATTAGGCACCAAATACCTTTGGAAATCAGGCCCACGATGACCAGAAGCAATCTGTCAGTTCACTAACTACAATTAATATTTCTTTTGTATAATAAACTAGTTTTAAATACAAAGCATAGTTTAAAAACTTAATTTTTTTCCCGTGTAAACAGCAGATAAAAGTTCATTTATTTTACCTGCAGAAACAATTTTAACCATCTCTTTTTGTGCATTCTTAAAATTTTAGTTCTCACTTTCATCTGAATACTGCTCATAAAAAATTCAAGACAAAAATTGGCACCAGAAAATGCACCCATCAGTATGATCTGACATAAATATATATGTATAACTAATCATCTGAATAAAGGTATGTGGGACAAATGAAAAAAACGCGGACAGGTATTGTAAAAATACCAAGTTTAGCATAACTAAAGCAGAAGTTGCCAATGATTGTGCCAATCAATGAAAATTAAACTTTACTCAGGGAATAACCAAGAGGTCTACTATGACTGTGCCGGTAAGTAGAGTTGGCGGGATGAAATCCTGCTGGTCATTTGCATTGGTGCTGGGTGCTTATCAGACCTGCAAACAGGGTGAAAAACAGTCCCCTCGCCTACAGAGGGGTGACAGCTCTTCAGGGAATGGCACAGGATGCGGCACACGAGCAGCCCAGGGTGTGATCTTTGGGGAGGGAGCGATGCCAACAGTGGCAGCATTGGAAAGCCTCATCAGGATGAAGGTGGGACCCGAGAGGGATAATTTCACAGCATGGGTCACCGTGGCAGGGCAGTTACTGCAGCAGCACTGACCACGCTAGCTTTAAAATGCCTGGTCTGTAGCTGTGCCGGTTGCTGCTGACCCCGTTTCAGCCCCTTGTGAATGTTACGTATCAGTGTTGCAGGGAAAACTTCCTCCAAGAGAAAAAGAAGAGGCGTGCGAATGCTTACAGGGATGGAAAGCAGCACAAACCTGCTGGTGGTTAATGCAGTGCAGTCTCCCACCAAATCCCTGTCTCTTGTCACCTCCTCCCTCCTGCCAGCATCCTGGTGCTGCTCCCAGCATGTTCCCAGTGCCTCTTCCCAGTCCTCGCCTGAGGCTTGCTGAAACCACTGGAAATATTCCTGTTGACTTCAAGAGTCTTTTCCTTCCCCAAGTACGTATCCAAGGGCTGTAGCCTCTGAATCTGTAATTTCATCTATTATCCTGTATCTTTTTTTTAAAGGGATGAGGTGGAAGAGACCCCATATCCTGCATCAAAACCCAAAGGGCTGCAAAGAATTATTCTCTTCACCAGGTCATGCCCTGATTTCACTCAGTCTTAAAATCAGTTCTCACACTTCTCTTGCAGCTCCGCTACGTATTGGAAAAAAATATTACTTGCTTCTCTGACATAGCAGAGGCTGTTTATCCCCAAAATATTTAACACAGAATGTTTCCATTCATGTAACACAATTTGTACATGCATAGGCTGTAGGATACACAGGCATGGTGAATATTGGGCCAATTTTCAACTTTTAGCTTCAAAAGGGACTTTCTTGTCAGTAAATCACATGGGATTTTTTTCAATACTTTATTGTTAGTGACATCTTTTTGGGGGGTATGGAAAGGTAAAAATCAAGAAACATTTACTATTTTTACAAATACTCCATGCTTATTGCTCATAAGGAACAATTTAAAATGACAAATCACTATTCTATAAATCAGATATAGACAGACAACTTACTGGACTCCTTCCAAGATACACTGAGACATGCACCAAAGTATCAGAGTATAATTACTTTCATTATGTGTTCCAATTAATCTGAAAACAACTGAGACTGTAAAGATCGCATCCTGCTAATTTTTACTGACATAAACCCCAAAATTATTTATAGAATTGGTTGTCCTCTGTTTACTTGATTAAAATATGTACGAATCAGGCACTGCTTTTCTAGAAATAATTTTTGAGTATGGTAACTTGCCATCTGAAATTTTCTTTATTTAGCCAAAACACAAGTGTATATTTTAATTCATGGCAATATTTTAAACTTACGTCTGTTTTAGAACCAATGACTTAACTAAAAAAATTCCTAAACTAAAAGACCTTTTTTTAACGTGTATCTGAACGGTATAGTCTCTTGTGTGAACCCATGTTCTACTTCTGATATTCCCAAGGCGTTTTGTTGTTTGACCACAGCCCTTTTCCAATAAGCATAAGTAATTATTTTAAGCTGAAAATTATTTTGATAATGAAGTCATCTTCACCTTTGACATTGCTTCAGTGGGGGAAAGGATATACGGCAATTGTGGGCATATAACCATTTCTGACTGTGTATTGTCAATAATTTAGACATTCTTCTTTGTCTTTCGAAAGCAATGATTTATCTGTATTATTTGTTTCAAAAAGCGCTTCCTTCTTGATTTAAAATGGAGATTAATTTTTGCATATCTGGAGTTCTCCATAAAGGGAAAAGAAATTGAATGAATCTTAAAATGTTGTAAGACATTAAAAACGTTAGCTAATTAAATACTCTTAGGTAGCACATTTTAATAAAAAACCTTTAGCTCTCATAAAGGATTGGGAAGTTAAAGGAAAAAGCTGATAATCACAGTGGAGGCAGCAAGTTAAAGACTGAGGTGTTCCTGCCGTGATGCCTCCTGGGGTGAATGTGATGCCACCGTTCAGATCAGACCAAGAACTTTTCTCTGCCCTCGGGGCAGTTCAGTGTGTGCAGACTTGCATGGAAGTTGAACGTGGTGTGCGGGCTCGTGATGGCCCTGCTTTCATCGGTTGGTTCTTCTCGGACAAGTACTACCTGCACAGAGAAGACCACTGAAGACAAGGACGTCCTGCGCAGCAGGCCCCAGAGCTCTTCTATGGAGGGAAGAAGGGTATTGCTTTTGCCTACTCCTAATCCCACATCTTCCCAAACACTGAATTAACTACGTCTGTAATCCTCTCTTCCTCTATCAGTTTAAGTCTTCTCTTCTGACCTCGTTCCTCCCTCTTGGCCCCTTCTTCATTGGCACCACGCTCCCTTCAGGGCTTAATTACTCCACTGCACTTTGTGTTCCCTAGTTTGAAGCCACTGCTTTTTGTTTTGTCATTTTCTGGTAATGCGAATAATCCCCTTCCTTTGAAGGTATTTATATTCTGTGATCTTGTCTCCCCTGAGCCTTCTCTTTGGCAGACTGCAGAAACTGAGTTTCTTCTGTCTAACCTAGCTCAACTCGCTAGATACCTTTTAATGTTATTTTCTCTGTGTGTGTCTTCTGTAGTTTCACGGCACTTCCAAGCTGTGGGGAGCAGAGTGGACCCAAAACGAGGTCCCAGCACGCTTACCCATATAAAGCACTCTGTAACCCATATTACCTTTACAAAATAACAGTGTACAATCACTCATCTCTCCTGAACTTTTTCTCCAACTCTTAACGTGAAGGAAAGTATCAAGGAAAAGGGATATCCATTAACCTATCAATAATCTGTTGATTTAAAATCTGTGCCCAGCCTGAAACACATAAGGCTATGATTCACCATGCAAAGCAGTACTGAAACTGGGTTACAGTTGAGAGTCCTTTTGGTTGAGCCTTATCTAAACTGCACTGGCTGAATACATTGATTCTAATGAACTTATTCATGGCTTGCATTGACTTAAAGTCTTTGGCTTTCATACGTAAATTTATTCTTCCAGATGTAAGGTAGATGGAAAGTCTTGGCGATTAGCTGCACTGAGGATACATTAGAGAAGATAACAACCAGAAGTGCCCTGGCTCCCTCACGTCCTGGATCCTTCTCAGCAAGGGACTGTGTTATAACTTACAGAATGACTCAATTGAAGAATCTATGGAAGTACAGCGATCAGGAATTTTACAGTGGTTTCTGATGTACAAGGTACTGTGAGCAAGCACTAATGCCTCAGCTGGTTTTTCCTCTATCGTCTTGTCTGTGCTATTTATTTTTAGACCCTGGTGGTTTAATCAGTGCCATGCGGGCTGAAGGCTCCAGGCACCTGAGGCTCATGGAGGGCTACAACTGCAGGTTGCAAGAGCCTCATGGCAGTGACTGCCATTCAGCCCTGTGCAATCTGCTTTTACCGGAAGTTATTCATTAAAGGCAGATACCTCAAATCATCCAACATTTTAAATCCCTCTTGGTCTGAGACATCTTGCATCTGCTAGTCATGCCTCCAAAATAAAAGAATGAAACCTGTGCAGAAAAAATACCTCATATTGTTTAATGTGATTAAAAATAAAAGTAAATTTAAACCAATGCTTTTTCTAGAATCCTTGTTTATCTCAGGGTATTTTCAGTACAACACCTCTTTTTGCTTTAATAGAGTAAGTGATAATTGCACCCCTTGGGTACATCTTGGCTGATGCCTAAAACACATCTAGAGCTGTTTTCATATTACTATGAAAAACTGTTTGAAATGAGAGGCTGCAAGCACTTTAATAACAGGACCACAAAATGAGCCATCAATAAACCTCCTCTACTGTTTATAAAAGCTAAGCAGTGCTGAGATTTATTAAATAACAAATATAATTTCATTGGCGCACAAAATACCATAGCCCCATTCTGTTGTGTTAAAAACAAAGGAGAAAATACGGAAGTCATGATTTTTATGCATTCAGAAATCTCATAGATCCCAGATAATAACTCTGGTCTTGACTTGGCAGTACACGAAAGATCTACTCTGTGCCACAGAATTTCCCCAAAACTCGCTGGTACTAATAATGCTTAATGGCTTCAGTGGAACTAGAATTTCTCCCTAAGAAAGTTACTTTCTCCTGCTGTTAAGGCAAAGGAAGTCCAAACCAATTAACATAATTAAACTTATGTTGTGCTTTCTGGCACAAACGATGCTATATTTTGCAGGCTTCTCCATAAGAGGTAAGCAGCATGGATCTTGCCTAGTATGTGCAGGAGAGACCACCTGGGAATCCCACAAGGTGCAGTAGGTATAGTACGAGAAGTCACAGCTAACCATCTGACACGCAGGAAGACACAGCAGACAAATAAACTGGAAAACACTATTTGGCTGTAACACAGGACCTCAGGGGACAGGTAGGGAAAAGATGAAGGGAGCGCAGCAGGTAAATTCAGGTTTACAAAACGATCCTCTTCCAAGCCTGGATCTCATGTGATAAAGCGGTTCAGGCTGTCCACAAGTGCCCCATAGGCTTTGTACAGGTTTCTGCACAGGGATGTGTTCAGTGTGAAGGTGGTACTCTAAAATATAGATACCAATAATCATTCTCAGTCTCTTCTAAAATTATAGACATTTCTAACTGAGGAGAGTTGAAATATTCTTTACATGCTAGTCTAAATAAATTCAGATTTACTATGGAAAAATGTACAGTAGCTTTTCCTTATGTACAAGACCCCCATGGATTCCAAGACAATGGGATCAAATTCCACAGCAGTGATCTTTTAATTTCAAGACAACATTAATTTATTAGAACATCTTGCAATAATCTTCCTTCCCATGCTCCTCCTGGCCCAAGAAGAATCCCATGCAACCGAAGTTTGCAGTTAAATGTATTTGTTGACATAACATTTGTTAATAATTTTTCCGCCATCCTTCACTTTGAAGATAGCTTTTTCTTAAGATTTCTGCACTGCCTGGCTTCAATTCCTAATCCTGCACAACAGACGTGCTGCACAAAAGCAGGTATTTCTGTCAAACACTACCTGGCACAGTGGAGAAGGGCAGAACTGTGGGGTTGTAGGTCTGCAATGGAGAGGAGCACAGGTTTGCAGCTCTACGGACCACTTCTCCAAGATGTCCGGAGTCAAAAATGCATGTTTGTGCTGTGCATGGAAGAGTAGGACAAGGATCTTTGAGCTTTCACCTTGCCAAGACAAGAGGTCCATGCAGAAGGTGGCTGGGCAGAGTTACTACCTGGGATCTGGAAGCTGTAGGCTGCATTTCCCTGTAGCACTGAGCCCAGGGCTCACATGCCGCCAGGCACAGCACCAGGTCCCAGCTCGGGATGTCCACAGGGAGAAAACATCTCAACTTTTTACAGCTAGTTTGTGCTTCTGAGATTTTCTCTTTTGCTAGGAGGTCCCAAACTGTTATATTAAAAAAAACCCAAAACACCTAAACCACAATACAATTAACATTTTATGTATAATTTCACAGCAAACATTAGGTTTTGGGATGCTGAAGTACCAGGAAATTTGTGGATTCTTGCAACTCTTTTCTTATGCAAGAAGATGGAAACTTACATGTATCCGATGTCAGCCTTTAACCGGTTGCTTGATGCAACAGGAAAACATCATTGAAAGTGTCCCTAGTCACAAATCTCAAGAATGCAAAGAACAATACCAACACCCTGCCCACTATCTGCTTGCTAAATAATTATATGTTTTAGAAACGAATCCCATGCATACAGCTCTAAGAGTATGAAAGGAAAGAAACAGCAGGTACAGTATGAAACGTGTGCTGTGCAGCCTTCTGAGAAGTGGAGAAAATCTAAAGAGAAAATACAATTTTGTATTCCGTGAATTCCAGTTCTTAAAAGCTGTCTGAGCAAAATATCTACTGTTAGCTGCCCTATAAAGAAGAATGGGAAATGGGTAGCTGAAATATATGAAAGGAACAATAGTCTAAAAGCTAATTGCTCTTATTTCCATATAATTAAAAAAGATAAAATTGCCTTAGCAATATGACAGAAGTAATTTACTCCCAGCCTGTGAATAACCTAAGGCTTACATATTTCCCTATTTGAGAAAAACTTGTGTAGGAAAGTTGAAAGAGTAAGCTCATGTATGCATTTCTTTCCAGGGTAAGGTTTACCATTTAAAGATGGTATGTAGCTCTTGAGCCTGAGCAGGGACAGGTCTCATCCAGAGAAGCACCCTTCCCCTGCACAGGGCTCAGGTCCCCCACCACAGCTTAAAAGTCAGCACACACATTGTTTTCGTGCCAGCAAGAACTTCTGCTGTCCCCAGAAGCCTCCTGGAGAGGGTCTTTGTGATTCACATTGGCTGACTACAGATTGTAACTGTTTCCCCACAGGAGGGGGGCATGGGGTGGTTGAGAAGCGGAAGGTTCATGGTGCCAGAGCTGCACTCAGCATTGGTCCATCAGCCTGAATTGCTGGATGTCTGCCTTGTCTTACAAAAGCAGAGGACAGCATCTCCTGCCTTAGCAGTAGACTCCAATAAACAGGGGACACTGCTATAACTGGAAGTAGGAATTAAACTCAATACTGGCAGTGCTATGTAGCAGGACTTCAAGTTTAATAGCTCAAAAGTTAGGACAGTAAAAGTAATCATCATTCACACAAAAGCATATATCAAAAAGCATTTCTTTGAAAAACTTAAGCAATTAATCTAAAATCACCAGAAAAAAATAATTAAATCTATAGCACTGAGTGAAAGGAAGTATTGTCACTACTATTATAGTATCATAGGCTCACAGGATAATTCAGGCTGAGAAGGACCTCAGGAGGTCTCTAGTCCAACCTCCTGCTCAAAGCAGGGTCACCTCTGAGCCCAGACCAGGTTCCTCAGGGCTTTATCCAGTTGCGTCCTGAAAACCTCCAGGGATGGAGACTGCACAGCCTCTCTGAGCAGCCTCTTCCACTGCCTGATGGGGAAAAAGTATTTCCTTTCAACCAATCTGAATGTCTCTTATTTCAGTTTATGCCTGTTGTCTCTTGTTCTCCTGCCATGCACCACTGTGAAGAGCCCAGCTCCATCTTCTTGCAAACCTCCCCACAGGTACTGGGGGGGCTGCTGTTAGGTTCCCCCCAAAGCTTCCTCTCTTCCAGGCTGACCAAGTCTGTTCCTTCAGCCTCTCCAACCAGCCTGGGGGCCTCTGCTGAACTCACTCTGGTTTGTCCATGTTGTTCTTGGTTCAGTATCTAGATGTGTTTTAACAAGTGCTGAGAAATGGGGAATAATCCCTACCCTCAATCTACTGGCTAATGCATCCCAGAAACGGTCCCTGTCATCTTCTCCTTCACGTGCCCAGAAGTGTACTCCAAGAGGACTCACTGGATGATTTTCTGAGGGAACAAAGTAAGGCTGACCAGCCTGCAGTTCCCTGGGTTGGCCTTTGTACTTTTTTGAAGATGGATGAAACACTTGCCTTTCTCCAGTTGTTGGGGACCCCACAATGATCTCCGTGACCTTCCAAAGATGATAGAGAGCAGCCTGCCAAGGGCGTCAGCCTGTTCTTCAAGCAACCTTGGATGTAGCTCATCTGGTCCCATAGACTTTTACAGGTGAAGTTCTCATAAGTAATCCCTGACCTGACTGTCATCCACTGCTGGCAGTTCTTCCCTTTGAACCCTGGGAGACCTTGTAACTGAAGACTACAGCAAAGAAGACACTGAGAACCTCACCCTTATCTGTGTCTGCTGTCACGGTTCACTCACCCAAGCAGCAATGGGCCCTTGTTTTCCTTGTTCAGCCTTTTATCATTAATGTAGTGCCCTTCTTGTTGCCCTTGACATCCCTTGCAATTCTCAATTCCAGCTGAGCATTGGGTTTCCTGATATCATAGCCTGGGCAATATTTCTAAACTTCTCCTTTGGAGCCTGTCCTTCTTCCACCTCCTGTATGCTGCTTTTCTTCATTGGAGCTCTGCCATGAGCCAAGCCAGCTCCTGTTACACCCACCTGGCTTTCTGAACATCAAGGTGGGCCCCGCCTGTCCTTGGAGGACGCTGTCCTTAAAAGCTTGCCTCTTCTGAGCATCTTTCAGAGCTGACCCATGGGATCCCACCTACCAATTCCCTGAACAAGCAGCAGTCTCCTCGCCTGGAGTCCAGGGTCTGTGCTGCACTCCTTTGTCACTCCTTGTGGGATCTTGGACCCCGCTACTGAGTGGTCACTACAACCATGGATACTACTGATGACCATGTCCCCAGCCAGCTCTTCCTTGTCAGTGAATAGCAGGTGCTGGGGAGCATCACCCTGCTTGGTCCACCCAATACCTCTATCAAGAAATTCTCCCTTGTTCCAAAGCGAAACATTAAAAATAGGGATTGAAATGATAAAAATACGAGCAAGGTTTACAAGTTAGCATTCAGTAAACCATGCTTTTTATTTCAAGCCATCTCTAAGCTTGATCACATGCCTATTTTATGTTATTAGTGGAGGAAGGAAAAAGAAAATTTTTATGTCAAAGGAACAGTGGAAGGAATGGAGTAGAAGAAAGGACCATTTTAAACTCTGGCTTACTGCATGAGATTTTTCAGCTACTGAAAGGTCAGAAAGAACCCCGAAAGATTCATGGATTGTCTTCTGGAATGTGAGAACAACCAATTAGGTCAAATTATGTCTCTGTCACATAATGCTGAATCTAATAGTGATCAATATAGGATGCCTAGGGTTTGAGTATTAGAAAGAATATAAATGAAGGATGCTCTTGTGTGGAACGCCATCTGGTACCCCAGGACACTGGCTCATCTTCAGCCCTCATTGGGTTTGGACTGCTGGGGCTGCAGATTGCACCTAAACCATGCTGCTAAACCTTCCTAGTGATCCCATCCTTTACAAACTCATCTAATTTCATTCAGAGCTCATTTATAACTTTGGTAACAATAAATTACACAATTAAATTGTGTGTTATGTTGGAAAAATGCTTCCTTTTTTATGTCTTAAACACACAGTCAAAGCTGTCCCCTAGCTCCTGTGTAACAGGAAACAATGGGACACAATGAACAGCAATTCCCTGTTCACCTTTCCACTGTACACAGTTCTCATAGATCCCCATCAAAGCAGCTCTCGACCATTTTCTTTCCTGATGCACTTCCCTTGGGATACATTTCATATGTCCATCTGTCTCTTATCCCCTTCCCATGTGCCTCTCCCACAAACACCAGTTTGAGAACTGTTTACAAAACAGTCCACAGATCTCCTGGCAGACTCTTAAGCAAAACACAGTCTCTAGCCAAAGTCTGTGTTTTGGAAACTGTGTTTCTTTAGTAAGTATAGTTTCATTTTTCTTTGATTATCTCCATTTGCTCAATGTGGTTAGCTAGCATTTTACAACAACTATATTTCATCAGCTAGAAAGACGGGAGGGACTCTGGTGCTGCATTTGGAAATGGGAGTGGGAGAAAGATGTCAGGAATGGCCTTCACCAAAGTCTTTTAAGTTTTATGTATGCAGAGGGCTCCCCACATCCTGTGTCAAGGCGACTGCCCCGTGGAGGTCATCCCTGCCTCTCAGGAATTCAGGTGGGAGGCTTTGGAGGAGGAATTGGAGATTGTCCAGGAGAGGCAGGACAGGGATGCTGGGGTGTTCAGCCCCAGTGCACAGCGTGTGCTGGCTTTTGCCCCCCGGGCTGCGGCATCCTACTAGAGTGGTGCCCTGCTCACCGCCCTCGCTGCCTCATGCCCTCAGGACCTAGGTTTGTGCCTTTCATGCCACCAGCCTTTGCCTCCGTGTGCCACGTGGTGCAGGGAGCAGCACCTTTGCCGTGCCAGCATCCCGACACAACCCTTCTTCTGCGCCAGGGCTCTTGCAGAGCATAAGGCAGTCTTAAAATATTACCCTTGGTGCAGTCAGTGGGATTTGGGGCATTTTTGCCTTGGCTTTAGTGCCCTTAGGAGCAATAGTCCTATAAATCAGTGCTAGAAAATTCTTTCTTGCTGTGAAGGTAGAGTTTCAGCACACAGCTGATGACAGGTGACGAAGCAGCACGTCACGGACCAGCTCCCCTCCCAACTCCCTGCACTGATGTGTGAGGCTTTATGATTCAATATGTAGCAGAGCACTGCCTTTCCATTTTTTTTCTTTATGGAGCTGGTCAAAGTGCATTTTACCCTTTGATTCGCAAACCAGCTCCACTAGTAATTTTAATTCTCAGAGGAAGACTTACTTTGGGTGTAACTCTTCTGGTCATTCAGTTCAGAGCTGCATGTGTTGTCCTTACAAAACAAACTCCTTCCCAGCCTCTCCTCCTCTCTCCCGTACAAAACCCAGCAGCCAAAGACATTATTCTACGTATAGCTGGGACAGGACAATGTTTTTTCTTTTCCTTACAGTGGCCAGTAATGATGATCAAGATTAAAAGAGGAAAGAAAGACAAGGCAAGGCTATTGATGCTTTCCTTGGTGATGTTTGGTTTTAGTCTCGGCTTTGGAAGACCTCGAGAAGTTTCCTGAAGTCTATCGTATTTTATGTCTGTCTCATGTGTCAGTTTTGAGTTTGAGCAGAAGTCTTGGCTGTCAGATGTATGTTTTTGTAGGTTGTGGATGGGGAGAACCAATGGGGAACTTCCTCAGATACAGCCTCTGAACTTTCATTTTAAAGAGTCATACACTGTTTAACCTTTTTTCTATGTAGTGTAGTAAAGTATATCAACACTCATGTTCTCTCTTCCACAAATAAAGCCTTTTGTTTTCTAGCAGCTCCATTGCTGTAGCACACCACGCAGACAGATAGTTCTTTTTCTAACCATTTCTCATCACAGTAAAAAGAGTAACTTGAAGGTACTTAACAAAGTTGATGGCCATTTGTTTTGGCAGTAGTGTCAATATTTTGAAGACTTTTAACTTCCTTTTGGTTTAAGCATTTAGCACATTGTTTTCGTTTTCTTTGGTACCATAATGTGCTAGACCTTTTCCTCTTATCTTCCAGACTTCTCTGCTAATGGCTGCAAGCCTTAATTGTGTAAAGTTAAAAGGAGAAAAACATAAAGCATTAGTTTTGCCAGTGCAGATAACATACAGGAGATAACAACATTTACCTATGACTTTCTCCAGCATAATCTCTTACAGAGTATACTGAAAATATGCAGACAGGCAATCTGTGTAAGGTTTCTGTGAGTGCTCTGGACAATATTTCTGACTAGATCCTCAGCTGATTTAAGTTGGCATTAGTGTGTAGACTACACTTTTAACTGATTTCAGTTATGTGCACTGAACTCATGTTTATCTCAAATTTAAACAAAGTTTAAAGATGGCTGAAGATCACAAGCTCTTCTAACCAAGAGCCCATTTATTCTTACTTGAAGGATAGAAATTTTAAAGCTGGTTAAAACTGCTATGCAGCCAGATGCTGTTCACTGGGCAAACTGAAAATCCTGGTTCCAAAAGGCTTCCAGCACATATTCAGTCTCTTTGTAAAAAGAATTGATATGGTACAGAAAAGTTCCAGAAGTTTTCAGGAAAAATGAATATTTTTTCCCTATTTATTCCAGGGAACTCATATGGGGGGGGAAAAAGTAGAATTATATTGAAAATAAATTTTCTTGTGAACCATTAAATTACAAACCTACCAGTGAAAGAAACTGACAAATATTTAAAATGTTCTTTCCATAGGCAGTATTTCAGATTATGATACTTGATTTCAGAATTTATCAGTTCGGAATTACAATTCCTATGTATCAACAAAATGTACTGTTACTCTTTAATGTGGTTCTATTTTAACTACATTATGATGAATACTAATAGGAATACCATGGGTATTTTGAAAAATTTTCTCTATAGATGTCTGTATTGCATATTTGTATTATAACATCAGGTTAAACACAATTAAATCCTATTTCAGAAGTCTACAGATAACTTATTTTCACTTACAATTAAAAAATATTGATGGTTTGTTTTCAATTTTTTTTGAAAGAGAAATCAAACTTATATACCTTAGTTCATAGTACATCTTCATCTCTATAAGTCATTAATTAGAAGTAAATAATATACACATTTCTTTTATATATTATCTAATTGCACTTACTTTATACTCTCCAAATTACACATGCTACTTTTTTTTTTCTTCAAGATATACATACCATTTAATTTCGACTTTGCTTAGTTGTAGTTAGCAAGTAACTATTACAGATTTTACTGCTTCATTCCTCTGTTTTTTTGGTGAAGGTATTTTCCTCTCAAAACCACACTCATCCATTTTTCCATGTGTAGCTGTAGGTGGACCTCTACCGCTGGAGAAATTGGAAGTGAAGTTGTGGTGTTCTCCTTCATCGGCAATCTTGGTGGGCATACTTTATTTTTATAGGCCTTGTAGGAAATGTGGATATAATTTAATAGGAAACATTCAGTTTAGGATTAAGACTTTCAGTTAGACCTTGAAATGAGTCTGAGGAAACTACAGTACTTCATCAAAGTGCTTGAGGATCCTATTTCCTAAAGCATGAGGAAAAAAAAAAATCAATATTTTATTAAATAAGCTGTTAACCACAAAGGTTTAGATCATCCAGCATGAGTTTTTGAACAAGGGAGAGGCAAAAAAAAAAAAAAAAGGATGCAGAGACTTTGTGCTCTGCATTCCAGTGGAGGGATCCAGGGGGAAGCGGAGCCACTGCAGCCCGTGCCACCGCTGCTGTCCCGCTGCTGTCCCGCCACCGCTGCCCTCCTGCCCAGCCTCTGTTGTCACTCCTGCTAGCAGGGTCTGTAAAGAAAAATTGAGCTTGTGCCTCTTTCCAGCAAGAAGGATTACCTCTGCATTTCTCCAAGCTCTGTGAAGGCTGTGGTTTATACTCTCTGTTTAACCCCAGGTTATTAGTACAGGTCTGTTGACTATTGAGTCAGATCTTTTATTTTCTTTCAAGCAGGACAGAATATAATCTGATGCATTTCTGAGCGGTTGCAACAGCTGGAAGGGCATCTGCTTTCTTTCCTGCATGAAGCTGTTGTATACCCATTGTGAAGGACATGGAAGAAGTTTTCTACTTCTCTTTAATTTTTCTTCTGCCATTTTTCATAGTCTTATCTGTGTTTGGAAGGTCTCCAACAAGGAAACTGCTAATTCAGAATTTTTTGTTGCACGTTATTGGATTTGCAGTTTTGGCAGTTCTTAAGAATCGATCTTCGATCAGCAGCCCAGACATTTTCCCAAATGCCTATATTCAGACTGTTAAAACTATTATATATTTATATAATGTATGCTGTACATCAAACATAATTCAGTTTTGCAGGTTTTTTCTGAAGTTGCTTGCTGTGGAAGAATCACAGTTCTGATCAATCTGTTAGATCTACAGATGTATCAGTGTTTCCTACCCTCTGTCACAGTTTTCTGTTTCATTGTGCAATATTAGGACCCTTTTGAACTTTGTCCCCTAAATGACACCCCAGGCGATTACTCACTGGCCTTGTGCTAAAGGCAGCTCTGGATAATCTACCTACAGCAAGGGAACATGCTTCCCTGGGATTCACAGCAAGTATGCTGTCTTTCTACTTAGACACTGTGCTGTTAGAGGATTAAGAAAGGTTTAAGAAACCACATGTTTATTTGACTTATCTTCCTTTACGCACAGGGTTTCTCCAAGCTTTACGTTTCTCTCAGCTCTTGGAATCCTTCACTCTGGGCAGTCTCCTGCCTCTCCAGTTGCATGTTGCATGGGGTGTGATGACCCTTCTTTTAGCTTTTGCTTTGTTCTCTCATCCGTGGTTTCCCCTAAAGGTTGCCCTGGAACATCTTCTTCTGTTGTTCCCACCCATACACCACCTCCTGGGAGCTGGCTGCCTGTGATGACAAGTTAGTTCTGAGACTTACATTTTCTTCCTTCCGTTTATGTTGGTAGAATTACAACAAAGAGTGAATAAGCGAGCATCTTCTCCACACCACTCCTGATTTTATTGACCTTAAATGTCTCTTTTCCACATAATAAGTCCTGCTGTTTTAATTTTTCCCCATTCAGTAGGCGTTCCAACCTTTGGACCGTCCCCCTTCTCTTTCTCTTACACCTGCACCATTTCTACAATGTTTTTTCAAATGAGACCTGAACTGTCAGCAGTAAGACAGGGTAAATTCACACCATCTACACAATGCCATCATTTCATTTCTGGTTTGTTTTGTCTTTTTTTTTTTCTTTCCTGTACGCTGACACAGTCCATAGGCTGGGTCTCTGCAATCATTTGGCAGAGCACAGGGGAGCAGAGAGGGCGATGCTGTCCAAATGTTCTTTCCCTGTGATCATGGTTAATAAAGCTCCTGTCTGACCTCTCCTAAATTGTATCTGTGTTATGCAGCTGGAGTTCCCAGACCTCCTACGCTTGACAAAGCCGTGTGTCTTTCTGACCGCTGTTAACAGCGAACTGAGAGCTTCCCACAGACCTACCAATAGTGACGCCTAGTTCTCTTTTCTGAATGGTAATAGCCAATTTAAAATCCATTAAGTTATATATGTCAGTTAAGGTTGTTTCCGTCCATATTCATTACTTTACATTTATTGACATTGAATTTTGTCTGTTATTTTACTGCCTGCATACTCAGAGCATGTTCATCAGACTAAATGTAGATGAATGGCGTCTGAGCCAGTCACCGTGTGCTCCCGTTATAGGCAGCAGAGAGAAAGAAGCATCTTCAGGGCTGTGATTCCCCCATTGTAATGTGTATAACCCAAACAGACCAGGGGAATTGAGCCTTAAAAGTGCCTGTTTCTCTCCACTGAGTATGAAAGGAGCCTCAGGTGACTCTCAGTTCTCCTAACAGCTATGTTGTAGATGTCTGTGGTTAGGTAAAATGAATCCCACTTGTGTAGTATTGCGAGCTCTCTCTGTCAGGTTGCAGTCAGCTTTTGTTTATATTGCCCTAAACTATTTTGTGTCATCAACAAACTCTGCCATGCTGCTATTCACTTTTCTCAGATGATTTATGGGTAAATGGAGCACGCAGCTTCACAGATGCTGGTAGGACTCCTCTGGAAATCTCCCTTTTTAAAAAAAAAAAAATGACCTTTTGTTCATACTCTTTCTTTTTGACTACAAGAGCTTTATTTATTTAAAAACCTTCTGGGAAGGACCTTGTCAAAACCTTTTTGGAAACACAAGTATGCTGCATTGACAGCACCACCACAGTCTGTGCTTTCACTCACTCTTTCCAAGGAGCACAGTGGATTTATCAGGTGAGATTTTCTACCTACAGAAGTCATAGTAATTTTTTCCAATTATATCGTGCTTTCCCACTGTCTCTTAGTTCTACGCTTTATCGTAAGTTTCCCAGGTCAGTGTTGCCAAGTCAGAATTACAGGTCTGTATATCTCTGGACCTTTTCTAATTTTCTTTTCCAGAACTGGGATCACATCTGCCTTTTTATTCCCTTTGGACCTTTTAAGTGGTGGGTTGTGCGCTGCAGTTAGCAGTTCTTTTACAGTCCTGGGGAAATACAATACGGTCCTGCTGATTCATTACTACCCATTTTATTGATCTGTCCTAAATCTTCCCCTACTACATTTGAGCTGCTCCTATTTGTTCTCACCAGGAAAGCCCATGCAATGGGAATCTCCCTGAGATCTTCTTTAGTGGTTACCGAGTCCACTTAGCTTTTCTCTTTCTGGAAGCCCTGTGGGCCTTATTGATTACCTGACAGACTGCCAGCTCACAGGTTTGACTACGTCTTTTGATTCCTTTAGCCAGTTGTCTTTCAAAACGTTTTCCTGACCTGCCTCCTTATGTTTTTACCTTTTTCTTACCAGAGCGTATTCTTTACCCACCTCCTAGCGATTTGTCCTGTATGTTGTTTATATCGATCAAATGTTTTTTCTTTCTTTTTGTGTTGTAAAAGAACAATATTCTGTTCATAGAGGATTAGATTAAGTGAAGCAATGATCTACATTAAGCACATATTATTTTCTGATTATTATAGCAAAGAGGTAGTTTCCCCATTTCTGCTCACAATCTATACTTTCGGTAAAGAGAAAGAGAATAATTTCCATTAGTCTGAGGTGACCAGATGTAGGCAGCAGAGGTATTTGTGCTCTGGTACCCTTCCTTTCCATGCCATTTTTAGAATGCTTTCTGCTCCGTTAAAAAAGGGAAGAAACACCCTCCGTTTTTAAATTAACTGAGTTAATACTGTTCTCACAAGAGAAGAACTTCCTCAGAGGAAGGGCAATAACATAATTAGCAAAACATAATTAAGAAAGTGGTGCTGAAGAATGAAGTTGCTGGCCAAATGCTTCCCTCAGTACAGCTGGTAGACCCATGGGGCTGTGGGTGAGGTGGGTGTATCCCTGACACTGAAGGCCAAAATCTGCCCTGAGAGAGCACAGTGATGCGAGGTTAGAGGCAGGGTCCATCCTTTGGCTGGGCTCATAGAAAAGACAGAATTTGGCCAAAAAAAAGCTTTCGGGCCTGAGTATCTGGCACTTGAAATTCAACACATACTACGATTTGGTTTTATAAGCACTTGGTCTTTTGCAACTTCGCATTACAAGTGTGCACCAAAGGCATCACATGTTCTTTGCTTCAAAAGTTAGTTTTTCATCACATATTCATGTGTAATAGTCAATGTTTTCAATTTGTACTTTGATATTTATTTGTGGATATGAGCCTGACTGAAGCCTGAAAAAACATATAGCCTACTAATGCGGTCCGCACTCTCAAATTTTTGATCTTAATGAACCCTCTAATCTCTGGGAGGTTTTTATAGAGGGAATCACAGCTAGTTTGGAATAATAGCCATATTTGAAAGTTTGGACCTTTGTCTGTGACAGATCATAAAGAGAAAAATCAACGGTTATCCAGTAAATTACTGGCAATGAATTGTTGTCCTTGCTCTATTAATTATCACAGGAACAGAAGAATTGCTAACAGACCACTAGTCTGATGAGTCCATTAATGTTTCTTGCACAGTGGCCAATACCGTATGTTTCAAAGAAAGGTTCAACAAACCCTGTGAAAATATTATGTAGTAAACCACCCATGGGAACAATTCTTAACTTCTGGCAGCTAGTGCCTGATTTATGGCCTCAAGCATGGTAACAAAAATCCTAAATGGTTTCACATGCCTTTTCCCAAAATGACCCCTTGGAGTACCTGAAAGACTATAGACCAACATCTGGGTTCCACCTGCACATTGTGTTTTTGGTTTTGTTTTTATTTTTTAAAGAAAAAATAAAAGTGGCAGGAAAAGGACACTTGTGTTTATTTCTGTAACAGATACTGGAAAGGCAGTGGAAAAGGGAATTTCCCCACACTCTTCCATGGGGACAATTTAACCACAGCGTTAACAGAGAGAATGAAGTCTATCTTACCTCCTCATTTCAGGTTCTCAAACTCCAGCCCTTGTTCCATCAGAGCACAAGAGATTTTAATAATACAGCTACCTTCTCACTGCTGGTACCTGGATTAAGACCAACAACTAATTTTAGATGCAGGAATGTCATTTTGCAATTGCTAAGCACTGTTACCTTTCAGTCACTACTATGCAGAATCATTTTTATTAAAAAGTCAAAATCTCTGGGGATTTTTTGTTGCTTGTGACCCTTTTTCCTCATACGATTCAATTCTCACCTGGGTGTATAATACCAGTGAGACTGTAAATTCTAATAATTTGGTCATGCAGGGTGCATCTTGAGGTATTTGAATGCTTTAAGTATGGATTTCCTGATGTTCATTGACTAACACGTGGTTCCAGATTTTATTAGTGGTCTATGATTGTTTCTATAAATACATATTTGGCCATGGATTGAATTCATTTGGCAAGACTACTTAGGCATGGATGACTGATGGACCATTACAAGTCATTGACTGTGGAGAAGGTTAATCAGACAAATCTTCTCATTAACCTGAATCTGATTCTCCTCTTCATTATTGAAAGCCAGATAATCTTCATTTTCACTGTGAAGTTAAGCAATGAGTTATCTTATTATGAAATATGTTTATATACATATTAAGTATGTGTGTAGTTTCTATGAGAGCTTTATAAAATAAGGAATATATTGTGCAAAAGCATTTTGTAGCGCTCTGCAATCAGAAAAAAAACCCCAAACAGTACATGTAAATGAACAGAAGACTGTTCTTTTCCAGTGCACAAATGCATGAAAATGCTTTTCAGAGACTTCTTTTGTCAGCTGACTACCTTGATGGCTCTTCTTCTTTTCTACATTTTTTCTATTTTCTGTGTTCTTGGTTTGGTTTTTTTATCCTGCCCATTTTTGATTTTTCATTGTCTTATGTTGATGTTTCTTTTTCACTTCATTTTCCTTGGGCTGCTTCCTTGCTTAAAATACATGACTTTCCATTCCTTTCAGTAGTGTATTTATGTTTTTAAAACAGATCTGCCCATTGTGAGCTTTATTTCTCAGACCACTAGGTAAAACCCTATTGATTTCTCTTATTTGGCAAACACACTATGCCAGTATTCCATGGTGAGTGGTATGTAGATAGCAGGTCAATTCATTCCTTGTGTCATTCAAAAATGACATAGTTATTTATATTAATTTGAATTATTAATGGCAGTGTGCTACATGTATGCCTCCATCTACATGTGGGAGAGGGAACAAGACTAAATGAGTCCAGGGTGTCTTCTTTCTTTGCTGTCGTTGGACTTCCCTATAAGATTCACATTGTAGAGAAAACTGGAAGCAGTAGTATCTCTAGCACATCCTACATGCATGTGGGGATCTCAAACCATAACTAAATACTTAAAATCTTGTCTGCTGATGCTGGCAGGATCTTAAGTCTCTATGCACCTACATTTCTGCCAGTAAAGTCCTTAATTTCTTGAATGATAGGTTGGGAACATGACTAACATCATCTCATTGCTGAAGTACCTAGGTATTCTCAGATACCCACTAAACATGGTTGTTTCTTCTGTCAGATCAAGGTTTTGATTTTCTCTCCAATCAATGTTTCATGTCAAACAACTGAATAATCACAAAAGCATAAACCGGAATGCAGTCCTTTTCCAGTCCTACTCCAAGTGACTAGACTAGAGAGTAATTTTCTGGCTTGCTAACCCAAAAAGCATGTAATCATCTCATAAAAACTGAAACATTTTATCGGGAGAAACTGGGAGAGCGCCATCCAGTTGTATGCTGGTGGCCACAACAACAGCTAGCTTAAAATTGCCTTGGGCAGAGAATAGCGGCCAAGGCTCCCACAGACCTGGATGGGTGTCCTCACTGCTCCTAGAAAGCAAGGAAAGCAAGAAGGACGCATCAGCAGCTTCCTGGGGCTGGGGGAGAAGAGGCTTTCACGCCCAGCCCCTTAGTGCCAGCTAGGTGAGAAGGTTCCCCAGTCCTTCTGGTAGCTTTCCTAGATCCCATTCAGAACATGCGGATGTCTCCACATATTCGACAGGGAGCCTAGGGACGTAACCCAGGGCTGGTTATTTCTGTGGGGGCCAAGATCATGGATTCATGCCATGTAAAAGTCAGCCTAAATTATTGCCTGGAGTTCACCATTGACTTCAGAGGAGCTCAGCAAGAATTTTGTTCCCGGCTAAGGTTCCCAAAGTTAGTGGGATGAAGCTGGCTGAAAGTGCCGAAAGTTCAGAATTGCAACACTTGATATTGCAACATCTAAAGCCTTTTGTGGACTGATCTGCTGGGGAAATTCTGGTTAGGTAAACGCAGTGGTGTTTTACAATTGACTTTAATGGCCTTGGAAGTCATTTAAAGAATTCTGTACAAAAGGTAATGCTGCTAGTCTAGAAGAAGGTATTAACTGCCTTTGCTCCGATAATATTGAGGGATCAAAGCCATTCCTCCTAGGTCTTGCTGTAATGAAAGATGGGTTTTAACCATTCTTTAAAAGCAGTGAATCTTTTCAATTCTTTTTTTCCTAAAAGCTCTTTCTATCAGATGTATTTTGATAGAGTTAGAATCATGTCCCTGTTTTCTTACTAAATGTTCCTATTTATATGTTAAAAAACCTGGCAGGTTTGCAAGTACTGAAAAAAAAATCTCAAGGGGACAGCATTTTTTAAATGGAATGGGATTGAAAGTGAGAATTCATGAATATCCCTTTGGGTGGGTTTGACTGCAAATCTTACAGAGATCTGACATGCTCTTATTCAGCAGAGTCCAGCTGGGAACTGGCAGGTTTTGTCTGTGTAGCCCTTTGCTCTCTGCCTTGGTAGAGAAGGAGGTCAGCTCTTGAGCCCTGCTCAGTGGTGGGGAAGGATATGGGTGCTCCAGTGCAGGTAGGAGAAGGGGCCAGTGCTTGCACAGTGGCTGTGGTTAGAGCTGGAGAGTAGGCTGTCTGCAGGGATTCATAAAACCTAGTTAATTTGCATGAAACTGGGCTACTGTCAGCCTTTTGTTTTGGTTCTTGATGAAGAAATTAAAGAGGCTGGAAACCTTTCTGAGCTCGGCACTAACACACATATCACTAAACATCTGTTTTGGCTTTTGCTGGTTACTTCTCTTTTAATACCGACTCTACAGACATCTTCAGAATACAAATCACCATATTGCACCATGCATCCTTAATACGGGAAGCAATTATAGTCATTGCCAAGTCAAAAACATCTGCCTGAGGGAAGATCTTGCAGGCCAGGGCCGTGAAGGTGTTGCTGTGAGATAGCCCAGTGATGGGTTATTGCAGCACTGCCCTGTTATGTGGCTCAGCTCAGTTCACTTGATCTGATTGTGCCTCCACCCTACTTTTTTTCTACAGTGCCCTTAAACTGATGGATGAAAAGAGCCCCAGGAGCTGAGAAGGGCTGGAAGAGCTACTGTCAGCTGCCATGGGATTAGATCAAGCACTGCAAGGGCCATAGGGTGGTAGGAAGGATGGCACCACTCAAGATACTGGTCCAAATTTGTATGCCTGATTGAAAGTCACTAAAGCCCGAGAACATACACAAAGATAACTCATTATTATACTTAACAGGAGGTTGGTTCTATTGCATTAGGTTCCCTTTACGTTACAGGGTCATTGGACAAAGCAGAGTCTTGCCACACCAAGAGGCATCAACTAAAAGCCTGGAAATACTTCTGTATAAAGAGAGATCGGGGGACCACAGCTGCTTGATTCTGAAAGCAGATAAAAAAGTAAATGTATGAATAGAGTCAATATGGAGTGGAAGATGCACAAAATAATAAATGTTATAGAAAATCAAGGTCTCCTATTTATTCTTGAGCATAGTGCCAAAACAAGGCAATTTTAAATGGAAGTGAAAAGCAGCATATCCTGAGTGGTGTATTATTAATTTATGGTATTGATTGATGCATCAAAATGAAGGATTCAGTAAAAATAAAAACAAGGAAATATCTCTGTGTGGAGAATGAGAAGATCTAAACCCTGTTAGACAGCATGGGATGACACAAGCCATGGGAACTAAAGGCAGGCCCCTAATTAATTGGTAGTGGGTTTCTTGTCCCTTCCTTTTGGCAGTGATCTGAACAGGAGTCTGAGATGGCCAGATCATTTCTCTGGTCAGGTGTTGCAATGCTGTACAGACAGGTTCAGACACAATTTTGCTAAAATGCTCAGTACAGCTTGTGTGTATCCATATTTCCGGCTAAAATATGTTTGACGTGACTTCAGTTGCATGCACTATGGAGAACCTGTTGTCAGCAACAGTCGCTTTTCACAGCCTAAGCAATACTAAGGAAAGTGAAGTTGGCAAGAAACTTAACTGAAGAGAAATACACTCATTCCTGAGGTAACTCTCCTGACCTCGCTAGAGCTGCTCCAGAGTTCAGTCTAGCCTTGACCTGTTTTTCTGTAGTTTGCAAGTCTTGCAGCTGGAGAACTGCTTTTGCTGCTCCATCCATCTTTGTTCAAAGTAATAACAAGAGAATTAAAAAGGGTTCAGGGAAGGGTGACAAACATGATTGAAGTAGAGGAAAACTCTCATATCAAGGGAGATTGATAAGGTTGGAGTTGTATCCCTTAGAGATGAGACAAATAAAAAGGAGACATAAAAAGGAGACAAAATAATAAATAGTCTAGAAGGACTCATACACACACCCCTTGTGATCTGCTAAAGGACCTTTGGAAGACCATGGCAACATAATCAAATTAAACTGCTCTTACCTGCCTCTCCCTGCCAGCTGGCTGCAGTCAGGCTCTCTGCCCTGTGCCTCTTTTGCCTTTTGGGTAAAAAGGCTGAAAACCATTAATATAGGGATGGTAGGGCAGGGGCAGCTGTCGTCCCTCCTTCCCATCCATGAAAATAGGGATAGTCACAGAAAGTCAGAGGATATTCCAAGCCAGAGGGAAGGGAGATACTTTTCCATATAATACACAAACATCCACAGAGCCAGGCAATAAATAACGTTTGAAGAGACTGTGCTTTGTAACAAGACCTTCCCGGGTTATAGGAGCTGCTGGTAAAGCTGGGTGGCAGCTGTGCACGCTGGGGGAGGCTGAACAGTGGTTTCTCCACCCTGTGAGGCAGGCTGGGTGTCCCGGCGGGTGCTGGTAATTAGAGGGCTACTGCCCTCCCAGCCTCTGGTAAATCCACCCCTGGTTACTGCTAACAGGTATGCTAGCTGGTTTTCAACAGCTTACAGCAATTGGGGCTTAGGAGGAATCCTAATGTGGCTCATTCATTATGCCACCTCTGCTAATGCAGGGGATTTCATAATGTCTAATGCTGACTGTTTGTCTGCTCTTGGGGTGGGATGGACCGTGGCTGCAGCTCCTGTGCTCCTGGGTCTGCATTTGCAAGCACCAGGGGCACACAGCCACCTGAATCCATAACAATTAATTTCTTCCCCAATAGGGAAATAGCTCCTACTTTGACTCCAAAACCAGCTACGTGTTGTCCAGAAGAGAAGTTTTTGCAAACAATTTCATTTTAGAGAGGGGTCAGTGCTTTTAACAGGGGTCCTCCTGTGCTGTTTCAAACTCCATCCTTTCTTAGTTACATCTTGTTCCTATGGCTGAGGTGACCACTTAGTACCTTTTCAGATCAGTTTGGGACTAAAGTCATCAAAGTTTGAAAGCTGTAAATGGAAATAGGCTAAAATTACGTGACATATATTGAGCTTTTCTAGCAGCTCATTGCTTTCCCAAAATGAAATGGGTGCTCCGCACCCTGCCTTTCCCACCTCCACCTCTTGCCTACTGCTGGTGTTTGCCTTGGGCTCTGTTCAGCTGATGCGACTCACCACATGGGCAAAAACCTAACACAACAAAAAACAGTAATAATCATCTGCTGGGATGGTCACCTGAACTGGCTGATTGCAACTGAAGCAAGTGATGACTGGGTGCTGCTTTTAGTTGCAAGACACTCAGCTTGGGGTTTGAGGCTGTTTGGGTTTTTTTTTTCTGCTTGAGATAATTTAAAAACTTTTATATATCTGTCTTCTACAACCACTTTGATAAGCAAGTAGGTGATATGGCATTGTGCAGTGCAGCTCTCCCAGCTGCAGCTAGTCCAGTCCCCCTCTTTAAAATATGCATTAATCCCAAAGGAGCACACACAGCCTAGAGCAGGCTGACTGTACTCACCTGGGCTGGCAGAGGTCTAGGCCGCTGTTTCTGTGTCAGTGTTTCAATATTGTACAGTAAGTTGCTTTTATTTGGATGAGAAATTTGATAATTGATGAACTGATTAAGAACCTCTTGCTCTGTTGGTGCTGCTTGCTTTCCAAGAACAAAGTTTGGACTCGCTCCTGCTTTTAAAGCTAAGAGTATCCTGTTTCACGCTACAGGTTTACAACATGCAGCTGGGAAATAGGAGACCTGCCCTCTGCTGCTTTCACTGCTGAAGGAAAAGTTCATTTCCCTTAATTGCCTCTTACTTACCGAGAGCCCACGCCAGCACGTGGGAAGACTCCTGGTTGCTCCTGCGGGATGCGTAGTGCCCTGGATGGACGGACGGAGGGTAGAGGGGACGCGCAAGAAGAGGCAGCGAACCTGCTTCCAAAGGAAGGGCAAGGCTGAGGTGTCTGAGGCTTCAGCCACCCTGGGGAGTTAGCTGCCTGAGTCAAGCTGTTATCCTGCATCAGCTGAGCTGTGATTGTCAACCCAGTGTGGGTACGTAGCCCGTGGAAAGCGGTATCCCACAGAGAGATGGATGAAAGTGGGTCAGAGTGACCGTGGTTTCTCACGCATTTGCAGTAGACTGGCAGCAGAAACATGTAATCAGTTACCACGGTTCACTTGGTGTTTGGTAACTCTGGGGGTGATGGTGAGATATCATGAGACCAAGTCCTAAAACCACGCCACCTCGTGCCTCTGGGTTTCACAGGAAACGACCACTGTAACAATCTCTGAGGACTCACTCAAACGAGTTCCCTAAGCAGTCAATGACAGCGCTGGCCTTTCTCAGTAAATTCAATTTTGTGTCAGTGTACTTCATTCTACGAATTTTTCATTTTTTGCTCCAAGGCTTCAGTAGCAGCGGGGATGGAGAGTGCCACATCCTTGACTTTTGCTCGCTGGTTAGCTCACGGCACACCTGGGTTTGTAAACTGGCAAGCCCCAGAAATTGTAAAAATAAGTTTCTCATGCCTGGGCTGGGTACTCTGGCTGGTCCCTCATTGCCTAGTGAACACTCACAGGGGTGGCTACAGTGAGAAAGGCGATCATTTGGGAAATGGGAAGGGCCAAGGCAGGTGCTGGGGCATCGGGGTTCGCTGGCAGGGGCCCAGCCCTGGGGATGGCAGTAGATCACTGCTCCCATCCTTCTGGGACATCTGAGTCTCTGGGGGTTTTCTTTTTAACTTCTCTTTCTTCCTTAGAGAGTCTTCGAATTCCAGGGGTTTATTCTTGTCTTAATATGAAGGGATTTACACTGATAGTTCTTGTTAACAGCTGCTAATGGGAATTTTATTCTTAAATCTCCTGTGTTTTGAAGTACTATTTAGTTTTCAAAGCAAACTCAAATTTGTGAGCATTCATGGGAAGAAAACACCTACCAGACTAGCCTCTGCACTGCCTAGCTGATGTTATACAGCCTTCTCTGATTAGGTTTGAAAAATTATTTTTAGCTTAAGTATGTAGCATAGAGCCCTAGACACGGAGCTTTACGATGCTTATAACTTCAAACATGATATCAACAACCTCCCCCTAAAAAGAACAGAATGTAGGTGTGTAAGGGACTCCCTTTTTTCCTCCTGGAGAGAATCTTTACTCTTAATATCAAAAGGCTGACTCCAGCAGTGGCTGAGGCTGCAGGTGAGCTCCCTGCAAAAACTGGGGCACCCTGCAAGTCCAAAGCGAAACAGCTGGAGCTGGATGGGATGCTCTCTGCAGACATGTTTCCTTTCATTATTTTTTAAATTCCCTTTACTATATTATTTTGCTATATTTCTGTTCTATTTTTCTTCTCATTTTTCTGACCCAATTAATGTCGTTTCACTTGCAATGGTTTGTACAGTGGTTAGAGGGGATTTGGGGAGAGACAGCAGCTGTAAAGTAGATGCTGGGATGCTTTATCTGATAGCCCTCTGTGACTGCCTCTCTTTGTGTTCTCAGAGGCCTTTGTACATGCTAACCTGACTTAGGTAGTTTATCTAAGGAATTTAGGTAATCGTACAGATCTCAGTTTATGGGGGGTTGGGTGGCTTTGGGATGCTTATGTGAAAATGGAGTACATATGGGGACAAAAATAATAGTAGAATAGAAGACTATGTAAAGGAATTGCCTTTTTAACACCCAGACAAAAATAACAGGTTTGTGTAACCTAAAGCACATAGGATGAGTGTTCTGATGACTGAGTGTAGGAATGCTTATTTAGGCCCTCGATATCAGGTTGCTAGGGTTTTTTTATTTTAATGTATGTGAAGAAGTGAAACATCATTTGCAAAGTCAAGTGTAAAAGTAATACTGTCATGCAACAATTGCAATATTTTTTCAGGTGAACTTCTGAAATTTAGTGTTTGTATATACATATATTTTTTTTTTTAAAGTGATAATTAAGAATATATAAGCTTTTCCATCCTAGCCTCTGGCTCACATCTATGGAGCTTGTGTCTTATATATTTATTCTTTTCTAGAATAAAAGTCACTTACTTTTAGACTGAGCAAAATTTTCTCAAGCAGTCTTCAGCAGGAAAATGATAGAAAACATGGCATAATCATCTTCATATCATGTGAGATTTTCCCAACTTGAAAGATCCCTAAGCCGCTCTTCAGAATGTGGATGCAAAGGTTAATTTATAAAGATATATGGCAAATTATTTTTATAATGGCATTAGAAAATTGCCCTGCATTGCTGCAAGTGAGGAGGGATGGCTATTTACCACTCCTGCCATACCAGCCAATCTCTAGAAATGTGTCTGGTCAAAACAAAAGAAGGAAGACAAGTGTAACAATCTGTATTTGTATTTTATTAACATTCAAAGTGGGTTGCCTTTTCATGTTAATAGGCTTTTAATGATTTTGCATGGGAGAATGTCCTGTTTAAAGAAAGAGGGACCAGCTGATAAGTTCAAACATAGGAAAAATAATTTAATGTAACTCATGTAGCATGGCAGCATATTGAAATTTATAATGTAACTCGTGCTGCCTCAGTTGTGAAATGCCCTCATCTTTATTCCACTCTATACAGTTTAGTAGTCAGCTGAAAGACTCTTGCTAATAAATGTTTATCTTTAATACATTCACTAACAGCATTATTTTGCAGCCCATTTTCAACACAGGCTGCATTTTAGAAATAGACCCTGTATTAGATCACATCACAACGGTCTCTCTCCCAGAGGGCAGAAACAAGCTGCTTAAATAACTTCATTATTGCCTTTGCAAATGCTTCTATGGGCAACTCTGAGACTTGTAGCTTGTTGGATGATAGGGCTGGATTGCTCAAGTGTGGCTGCTCACTATTAATAGCAGTGGTGGGGTCTCCGGAGGGGAGGGGATGACTTGGCTTTCCCCGTGTACCCCTGGGGCCCAGCCATCAGCAGGACCTGCTCCACTGTCATTAACACTGCGTCATTGGGGAATGCGTTGATGGTTGGCGGCAGGTTTACATCTATGTATAGTATAGGCAATTCTGAACTTTATTAAAGCTGCCTTTCACTTGAGCTAAAGGGAGGAAGGACTGAGAGCTGAGGGGGGGCTAAATTCACTAAAAAGGAAGCACATAAAATCAGAAGCACGATAGATAAATGAGTACAGAAAAAATAATTCAGTTGCTGCCTTGCTCCTGTTCACCCTGTCTTTTGAAAGCGCAGTGAAACTCCATACTGCACCTTTAGATGAAGAGCAGAATGGTATGTGAGTTACGGGCTTTACCTTACACGAGGAGGAATCACTCTCCCAATCCATCAGACAGGTAAATTGCATTGCATTTAGCCAGTAAAAGGTGGATATTGGAGGAAACAGCCCATTAAGTTACCATTTACTAGTCCTAGAGAGATGTTTCTAAAGAAATAGATCACAAAGGTGTGAAAGAGCAACCAAGACTCTCATCAGCTCCTGGTTTTGAGTCTGGAAAAAAGACGGCAGTGCTCGGCTCTGGGTGAGTCACATAGCTTAGAGTAAATCCCTTTAAAATCTTCTTATTCGTTACTGAGCAGGAGAGAGACACGTGTGCTACATGTGTCTGTCGTGCGTTATGTGCAAGTGGTATCTTGGATGCTGTAGGGGACTTTTCTACAACCGAACCCCCCAAAAAGCCTCTGGTAAGCTGGGTCAGACCCAAGGGCAGAGGAGAGGCTGCCTCCACCCCAGGACAGCCTGCAGTAAGCGCATGGGCTCACAGCCACCCCTTCACCAGCCCTGGAAATAAAGTGGGGTTATCCACCCTTTACTTCTATTTTTGGTTTTGCCATTTGTTTTGAATCCTAGCACAGGCTGGGTGACGTGGTGGGGCCATTGCATGGCTGGGCAAAGGCCTCGGGTGAGGCGTTGCAGGAGGGCCAGGACCCTCATTAGCACAGCAGAAGACTAATCAAGCAGTGGCATTGCCTACTTTTCCAGCTGTAGGAACAAAACCCCCTAATTTGGATTCCAGTTTGGGGACTCAGCGTCAGGCTGCTTCTTCCAGATGAAGTTGCATGCTGTGGAGCTGATGGCTCTTGCAAATGAGGGTGTTGTGTGCCGGGCCACGACTGTCTGTCTCTCGGGACTTCAGCAGAAATCCCACCTTCTCAAGAGAAAAAAAGTTTGGTTTTTTTCTTTTTCCACTCTGCTGCCACTGCCAGATTTCTCCTTGAGGCTTCCCTTTTGATGAACTGGTGTTTTTTCCTGAAGAAAAATAGGTGTTGAAAAATTCCCAGTCAGCTGTATCCAGGACAATTGAAAAACTTCCCAGAGAGCCAGTCCTGTTAGCAGCACAGCATGTTGTTAGGAAACCAGCTTGCAACCCTGGCCCTCAGGACTGGACCAAGCCTTCGGGAACAGCTCAGGGGTATTGCAAGCATGTGGGAGCAGGGAAGGGCAGCAGCCAAAGGGTGACTTCCAGCGCTGGGACTTCTTGTGGCTCTGATCCCACATATGAACCCATGCTGGCCATAAGCTGGTGATGATGAGTTTGAAGGATGGAGCCTTAAGTTTGTGAAAAAGAAAAAAAAAAAAAAACAACCAACCAAACAAAACCCAAAAGGAAGAAATTGAAAGCTTGACTTCTGCATCTCATGGAAAGAAAATCTGGATGCTGGACCACTCCCCCTCTGCTTTTCATCATTTAAAAATGCAAGTGGCTAGTGCCACAGCTGGCCGAAGAGCTGATCCTGAAGTCCATCTGCAGTGTGCCTTTGGGAGGAGTGGGAGCTGGCACCCATACTGCTCATCCCCGTGGCAGGACTACACTTTGCCCTGGGGCTTCCCAAAGCAGTGAGAATGCTTGCGCTAGTATTAGTAAAACTACTCTGGTGTTACAATGAAGAAAACAGGTTTTAAAATAAATCCGGTCTTCAAAAAGCAATGCAAATCAGTACTTTATTTCATGCAGTATCATGCATCTCATTTTATTTCTAAGCTAAAACATCAGCAACAAATGTAAACTATATATCAGAAAATATTGCATTCCTTTGTAACTGATGTAAATATCGAAGTTTTTTTTTAAAAATTGCAAGATCCTTTGTGTATTGTGCTTTTTCCCAATTTACAACCGTGAAAATTTGTTTAGTCACCTTTGGTACATACCTAAGATCCAGATCCAAAAGCACTCACATGTCTTAACTAAAAATTCTTCTAACACCTAAGTTTACAAATGTGAATCTTAAAAACCACCTAGCATCTATGTAGCTTTTTTACTGATTGATACAAAAGTGATGGAACTTTTTCCATTCTTCTACAAGATAAAATGAACATACAAAGCACCAGTCAGGTTTTCATCAAACCTCCCAGCAAGGATAAAAACCAAACACACTTCTTGACAGATGCACAGCACTGGAAATCAGCCTAAAAGTGAAATGAAAACAATCTTAAAATCAACTCTGTTTGACAACTAAAATTTTCAGTCCTAGCTGGTATCAGCTTTCAGACTATAAATGGTCTCAAAGCATATATTAATGTCACTAATGGGAAAGTGTCACATAAAATCTGGATTTTTTAAATTTCAGTCAAATCGAATGGCAAAGCTAGGAAAAGTTAGGCCTCTGGCGTTATCTGCTCTGTGTTATGGACTTGGTTGCATTTTAGCAGCAATACTTCAGCCTTAGGGCTTTGTAGAATTATGATAATTTTCACACCATGAGATCTATAGGTCAATATGAACATACATATAGATATGTATTTTTGCTCATTCACACACTTTCTATGGAGTGAGGATCTTTCACTCTTTTTTTTGTCATCACTAAGCTTATTAATCTAAATTGAATCTGTTAATGCAAAATACAGTTATTTTTTCTATTAACACACACAAATCCTTGCAGAAAGGTTCTTGGCTAAAGAATGGTGTTTCTGGTCCAAGCTGGGAGGAAAGAGGAGGAAGAGGAAGAGGGAAAAGAGGAGCAGGGAGGAACATTTCTCCTTTTTCTCCCGCCATGGGTGAGTGTCTGGCGCCCATCCTGGGATGCTGAAGGCTTTGACTCAAATCAGACTTCCCTGGCTTCAAACTTGGCAGGAGCGCGCCCAAATATTGCATGGTAGCTGGGATAAGTGTTAGCTGGGAAGCACTCTCTGAGTTTCTTCTAATGAAATAATTTTATACTGTCATTTTAGATAATTAAGCATTAGCACAGGGACCTCAGTCTGCATTCCCCAAATCTCAGGTGAAAATGCTTTAATCCAGCCTTTTCCGGGCTTTTAAATCTGTTTGTGGAAAAATTCCCGAGGTCTGGGGTTTGCCTTGGGTTGTGGAATATAAAACAGTTTGGACTCTTAGAAACTCTTTGGGAAGGGAAAATATTTCCCATTCAGCTCTAGTAAAAAAAAAAAAAAAAAAAAATTTAAAGGTAGCTAAGAGATAGATAATTCATTCCTTAAAATCTTTTTCATGGAGCAATTGATGTATAAATGTTAGCAGATTAAACAAGCTGGTCCTGCTGTATTGGAAAGAGCTGCAGACAGCAAGCCCATAGATAGATAGAAAAGAAAAAGATGCTGGGAAATGCTTGCCATGAAATTAATTAGGTGTTTAAATAGGAGGAGCTGATTTCTGTAAAACCAAGAGTGCTTTTTAATCTTCCAGAGTGGTTCAGAGATTCAGACCTCAAGTGGAGGATGTCCTAGAGGGCAACTCTAATGTGTTGGTAAGCAAAGGACATGGACCAGTGACTAAGAAGGTGATATCTGTTTTAGAAATACATAGAGACAGCTTCATCTCTGTAATGTATTCATCATGCAGTAGTAAAAGCACTTTGGCCCCATGTCTTGAGGAACATTCAGGTTTTACTGTTATTGCAGTGCATTGCATGTCCTGCTTGGTGTTACTGCACACGCAATATAGCTTCTGGGCTTGTGATTGGGGTGTGTTGGGGGGGGGGTTTCTTTATGCTTAAATAATTGCAGGCAAGATTTTCAAGGAGTGTCAATATGTCTGGTTGCAATAGATTCAGTGGGACTGAACTCCTTTATAGCAGGTAAGGATCTGGTCCTGTGTGCTTAAAAATAGTCAAATGAGGGAAGGACCCATCTACCTACCAAGAGGTTTCATGACCTACTTCTGCAGCTCTCCTCCTCATTCAGGAAGGCTCTGCTGGGGTCCTGCTTCTTTGTCTCCTTGGTCTCCCCCAAAATCACTCACACAGGCAAATTCCACGAGAGCGAGAGAGACAGCTGATTCTGCATATATTAATAATACACAGCTCTATAAATGATTAATAAAAGATACCACTGACTTTGAGTTATGGTGCAGTAATTCACACTTAGCTGTTCAGATGGCTCTCAGCCTTCATCCCGGGATTGCACAAGGCACTCGGGATGAATGATTACCCTGTCATGCAGACTGTTGTTTCTAGTTGCTTAAATTGAGAACAGCACGTATCAGACAGGATCACACAGCTGATTATGGCACAACAGAGAGACCTTGCGCACCACATGGATGGTCAAACTCAAAATGATCAATTTTTCAAATTGCTAATGATGCATCTGTGGGAACGTTGTTAGCCATAGACTGCAAAGGCTCTGTCCTTTGGCGTGCTGGGAACCTAGAGCTGGTCCAAATTGCTGTTTAAACCTGTGATCATATTTAATCACATGTGCAGACATTTTGGTGGATCCTATGAACTGCCTAGTGCAGAGCAAGGTCCTGCTGCTCCTCCGGTGATGGATGCAGTCCTGTTGTCTTCTTCCAGCTGTTCCCTCCATGGGAAGTCACCTCACTTTCTGCTGTGCCTCTCCATGTTCTCTGTGACTGTTTTTGTAGGATCTATCCCTAAAAAGGGAACACTTAATTTTTAAAAAGCTTTGCAAAGATGAGATTGTGTTTAAAAAAAAAAAAAAAAGAAAACTGAAAAGCTGGGGGCTTAGTAAATTGAGTTGTCCATGTGTGATAGAGAACAGAAGCAGAAATACTACCGTGGCTGATCACCCGCAGACAACTGAGCCAGTTCCCGTTTACCTCCAGGTGATTCACCACATCCCAATGTCAATCAAATGCATCAGAAGGCTCACACCTGAGAAGTGCCAGTTTTTCTCTGTTAATTACAAAGGGATCCTAGGGTGGCTTGCTCAGACACAGATGTCTGTGCCCCAGAGCCCTAAAACTTGGGGAGGTGAGGCTTAGCCTTTAAATCCCTGTTGTCCCCATCCTCTATCACATTCTGTTGGGGCGACAGTGCAAAGGAGATGTTTTGTGTGCTGTCTCCTTAGCACAGGTGAGTGAAAGGCCACAGTCATCACTAACATCCTGTTCATCAAATAATATTCAGTGTTCAAATGCTGTAGTTAAAAAGTGACTCTGCTGATGTGGAGCTTGTAGGGGTGTAAAATCCCCACAGAAACCTTGTCCCGGATGATGGTCTGCACATGGGAGGTGGAAAATCTGGTTGGGTTGTCCCAGGTGGAAGGATAAACTCCAAAGTATTTAGACCTGCAGTTGAAGCCTGAGCTCCTCTTTGGAAGAGAAAATGGGGCCTCAGGAAAGGGTTTGGTGCCTTTGTGCTGGTTTCGGAGTGAAACAAACCTTTCAGGGGAACAATGCTAATAGAGTCGTCTCTTTGGCACATGAGCCCTGCTGGAAAGAAAGTCTGTTAATCCCCTCTATAGTCTCTCACTTTGTACCCTTAGGCTGCACATAAACTGTCCAAGTCCAAGAACAAAAGCTGACTAGAAATATCTCCTGTGACTGTTGTTCTCTTGAGCTATTATCCCCCTTATTAAGGATCAGGCGAAGAACAACCTCTGTTAAGGACAATGTTCTGTGAAGAAATGTGATTATCATGCTGATTTAGGTGAAACTTGGCCCTGTGGCTTGCCTACTCCTTTGTCCTTAGTGCCCATTTTTCTTATTGTGCTTTTAAGTGGTGGTGCCATCAGCCAGGCTGGAGGAATGCCCCCACCCCAGCTGTGTCCCTTGCTGGGGGAGCGAGCCCCGGGGGTGGTTGGACTTGCACGTGCACCAAGATCAGTATCAGCCTAGAAGTACAGTTTGTATTCACAGCCATTACTTTAAGATATATAATTTTTACAATGAAAAGGGAAAAAAAAAAAAAGCCTTGGACTATGTATTTTTGTGTCACCTTAGAGATGGGATCTTCTAGGGAAGGGCAAGGCATGGGACTCTTCACCAGATCACTGGTGTCCTTGTGTGTCTTTACTTAAAACCATTTGAGAAATTAATGTATTTGGTATTTAATTTATTTATTTAAGATATCTGAAGCTCATTAATAATTGTGATTATCTTCTCTGCAGTTTTTATTTCATGAAAATAAAAATCCACAACAATGTCCTGTTTCACCACGACTGAATGGAGAGGTACCTTCTTGACCTGGAAGGCAGTACAGCCCAGGTTCCTTTGTATCACTTAAATCCAAAGAGGAAAAACAGACCAAAGATGGCTTTTCTGATCTTTCTGCAAAGTACATTTCCAGAGGCTTTTGGAGAACTTCGTCCTTCATGGAAATGCTCCATAGACTGAGAAGATGCTTTGGAAATGTGGAGTGCAAACAGCTCCAGTGGTTTTGTTAGAGAAATTGGAGACAGGGGGGGAGGATATTAATTGTACTTGGCTGTACTGAACATGATATTTCCTCTTTGGAAAGCTGTTTGTCTGCATCAAGAATAGCTGTGATGTACCTTATGTTCCTGCAGTTAGAATTGTTGAAAAGAGCTGATTAGACTTATCTGTAACAGTTTTACAAACTGTGACCAAATGTAATGTTTCCATTCACATATTAGAAGTGTGATTGAGGATAAATCATTAGATAAGGTGGACTTAAGGAGTCTATGAACTGAATGATGGAGATTCTTGAAGTAAAGTAGTAAATTACTTTTTCAGACTATGTGGTTACAATTTTCTAACCCTTCCAGCATTGGACAGTCAACAATTTTTTCTGCAGGATACCCTGACCTTTCAAGACATAATCCTGTTTAAGGCCAGACAACAGGAGTAAATTAAATCAATGCAAAGAGCAACACATTAATATGTGGAAATTTTTTTTTTATTTCTTGAGCGATGATACTCATTTGTGAAATGAAAGTAAGCTACTCTAATAATGGCTTAATTATAGATAGGCCAGATGAAGCTGTTGGTATTTAAAGATGGGGATGTTTATATTTAAAGAAAGAGATGAAACTCTTGTCATTCTGGAAAGATAAAGCAAAAAAAGGATAATGAGGTAAAGAGTGATAGGTGTTTAGGCTTATGTCTGAAGCTGACCGGGGCCAGGTGTTGGACTTAGATGTGGTGGTGCTGGATTCTTATGAGAATGCTGTTGCTGAGAAAGCCCACCAGTGTGGGGCAAAGAAGAACTGCCTTGATGCCATTTTGACCATAAGCTACAAAGTGCAAGTACAGTCAGTCCTCTTTCTTTGCAAGACCAAGTGAAAACCAGAAGCAACAAGAGAAAGCAAAGATTTGGGAATTTTTGTACAAATGTGACTCATTCTGGGATTTCAAAGTGGGTCAACTGGGTACTTCTAATTTTTGTAAAAGCAAGACAAATCAGAGTATGTTTATTAGGTTATGTGCACAAATGAGGCAATCTTGAATCTGGAGGAGCGAAAAGCATTCACCTCACAATCAAGGTTGAGGCATGTTTATATCTTATTCCTGGGTAAAGAAGAGGGAAGTTGGAGAGCCTACTGTCCACCACGCTGAAGATTGTCTCTTTGGGTTTGACTGTTTGAATCCACAGCTTGTCTTTTGCCCGTTAAATCAGGAATGAGCTCACCTCCTAGGGTGTTGTACAGAGCCACTAACAGCCATGTAGGAGCTACAGTAGCAAATATGGGAGGAGAACCAGTGGAAATGTCCTGATTGGTTATTGTAAGAATTTCTTTCTCTATTAAAAAATGTCTTTTTAAATATTTGATAAGTTTTTCTCTTCCTGAGAATTCAGCTTTAGTTGAAGAGGGGTATCTGGAAAATGGAAGTGTTCTTCCTGAGCCAGTTTTTGCCAGTGTTGTTAATGTCTCTTTGAGAAGCCACTTCTGAAAACAAGTCTCGCTCCTTTGTAGGTCCTCCAGCCACCTCCTGGCCAAGCCTTGGTGGATGTTCAGCTTCCTCAGGGGGTTTGAGTTCGGCCCCCTTTCTCTTTCCTCCTGGACTTGACTCTGCATTTTGAAGATGTGTACTCACAAGTTAAGACATCACATATTGCTCACTCCTGCTCTAGCACAGACAGGTTTTAATATTAATCTTTGTTTACTCAACGGCAAAGGTTGTATTTAATCTAAGATCTGTTAAATTTAATACTGATAAATTGAGCACTTTCTTAATGTATGTTTGTATTCTGTCTTAGTCTATTATATATGTGCTGTACAAATGTGATGCATTGGCTTTGTAAACACACAAATAAAGACAAGGAGAAAAAAAGCATTTGCAGACCAAGTTACATTTCCATGAAGTAATGGAGCTGTGAGAGCTGCCATTCATCCCGTGCAAGGCTGAGGATGGCTCAGCTGACCTAATACTGATCATTACCCCTGAAAGAGCAGGTCTGATCCCCCAGCTTCTGGCTGTGTGCTCCCTTATCCCTTGCACTGGTTCTGGTACTGGCTGGAACTGTAATGAGCCAGTTTGACTCGCTGATCCAGACTAAAACTGAATAGATAAAAAAGGGGGTAGTTTTCTGCTGGGTTGGTAAATTGCATTGTCTTCACGAAGGGCCTGAGAATTGCTGTGTAGAAGTGCACGGTGAAGGTTGATGGAGAGGGGGAGCGAGGACCCTTTTGGTAGCAGAGATCGTAGACCCACTCAGCTGCCTCTTCCACCTCCCCATCCAGGACACGGGTCCATGAGGGTTTAAAGGAATCCAAGTGGGTGCTGCTGTCCTACCCTGCTGTGCCCTGCCCCAATGCCCTGCTCTTTCTGTGCACCAGTAATTGTGTCCATCTAGCCCTGCAATGAGTTGGTTCAGTGTGCTAGACTGGCAGAAGACTATTCAGTATTTGTACTGTTTTACTTTGGTCTCTCCCAGTTTTTCATCCTGAGCTAGTTCTCCAGGGTGTCAAATGAACACAAGTGATAGTGGAGGAATTGTGCAGGCAAGCTTGCTTGGGAGCACAGGAGGTGGTTGAACTATGACAGAGGTGGCTTAGATTAATTGAAACTGTGGGCTGTAGTTCTACAACATATCTGTTTTCTGCATTTCTGTTTCCCCTTTGCTTGGATGAATTTGGGAGGCACAGTTACATTTTACATCTGATTTTTCAGCTTTACAAAGCCATATGTATACAATGGACCTAACTCTGATACTTGGTTTGCAAAAATCTCTTCTTACCCACAGGATGCTGAGTGGAGCCTCCAAGAAGGGGAATATGTCTAAAGAACAAAGGTACACTAATGATTTTAATAAGATCATACACAGACGTGAAAAACAAAACCTGTATCACCAACTCATGTTCAGTCATCAAAAATGTCCGCAGCTGGTCCAATTAATTTGATGAGGTACAAAAATTAGCAAGTAACTTTGCTTAGGCACTGGTAAGGCTAAACCAGATTGTAAGAAATGGATGGACCTGTATTTCCAGGCCCATCCATACATCAAGTACAGCAGTGAGAAAAAGTTCCAGCATCCAGAAAAAGTTCCCATATGTGCTGTAGATCATACTTTAACTGCTTGCGACTTTGGGCATCCTTCTCGTAGTAAGGTCCCCATACTTGATTGAGTTTGTAGTGCGGGTGATACCTTGGTGAGCTATGCACACCTTCTGTGTGCCTGGGACTGCTAAAGGCCATTGGAGAAGTAGAGCAGTCAGTGTCTTTGATTTAGTAGCAAAACCTGTTTTCATTACTTGGTCTCAAGTCCTGAGGACAGCCCAAATCCTCCAGCACTGGAGCTTTCAATAAGACATTGTTTGTTCTGCTGCGCTGTCAATAAGATGTCATTACTTTAGCTGCAAGATAAGAAAGGATTTGTTAGTGGCTCCTCTTGGGGGATGGTGACATTTTTTTCCCCTTATACATCACTGGGGAAAAAAATATGGGAGCAGGTTGACAAGGAAAGTTATCAGTTCGGCTTATTTTTTGTATTTATGCCTCCTAGTTAAAGCTTTAAGTTATGAAGAGCACAAATGCAGCCTTTTTCTTTTATTTGTAGTCCTGTGTGAAAACAGTGATATAATATGCAATGTGCATATCGCATATACCTTTTTAAGAGAAAAAAAAGATACTTCAGCATCTCTTTAAAAGAAAACTGCTGTGAGCTGTAACAGGTCTATAACCTGTCGTTAATCTTGACATACGATGCTCCAGGAAAGTCAGATCAGTTTTTGCCTTCCCAAGATCTAACTAAAAGTAGTTACTAATTAACAGCAGATATGGCAAGAATTTGTCAGCTCTTGCTTTGGCATAGCTGTCGGTGCTGTAACCTGGGGAGGAGATGGCGGGGGTGTTGCCGCTGTCACCCCTCACCCCTGTGACCTCTGCCTCTGGCCGAAACCTCCTGCAGATACCCCTGTTTGGTGTCACCTCTGTCCCCAGTCACATCGCAGGCTTCTGCAGGCTGCTGTCACAAAACCCCCTGGTCACGCTGAGGGCTTTCAGAGATATTTTTGGCAATCTCACAAATAACAATGCAGTATTCTTTGCAAAACCAAGTGTAAGACAATGGTGAAGGTCCGGATTCTGCCAATTTTTAGCAGTCTGTATGATCTTCTATGCAGTTGAAGTTATGAGCACCCAGAAGGCACGTCTGAACTTGAAAAATTCACTTGGCTCCAGGTGAAGCTTGAGCTTAAGGCACAATAGCTACTCCTGAATAGGGATATTCAGAGGGCCCAGACCAGGTGCCAAGACCAGCCCTGCGTGTTTGCAGTTGTGCAGGGGACATTCAAAGGCACAGCCCTGCCTGTTCAGCTGGGTAACCAGCTCAGGCAGACAGGCAACTCCCTTGTTCTTCACTCATTAAAATAATCGTGGGATGAGGAGCACATTCGGTTGCATTTTGGTAGATTTCTTCGCTGGCCTGCCTCTCCCGCTGCCCCATCCCCTGCTTCCCACCCGGCATGACCTTCTGCCAGGCTGTCCGTGCCAGCACAGCCACCCATGTGGCCACAGCCACCCATGCCACCCTGGGGTGGCTGGGAGGAGACAGAGCCCCTACCTGCCTATGCTGGCATGGCCATCAAAATATTTTCACGGGACAAGTAACCTTAACTCCGGCTCACCTCTTGGTAGCTGGGCTGCTCTTAGCTCCATAAAACCCAAGAACGTGACAAACTCCAAGAGCCACTGACCCTTGGTGGAGTGGATGGATGTTCAGGGCTGAATGCTGGGCTGGGAGTATCAGTCACTATTTTCACAGGCTTGCCAGGCTTCAGCAAGTGAAGATCCTGCAGTGCCCTTGCCACAGAGGCTTACATGTAACTCTGCTCACTCTGAGCAGCCAGACCGGTTTAGAAAATGACTGCATGAATGAGCACAATACGGCTGTAACAGGAGACCAAGTGGGAGTGCAGAGAATGGGGAGGTAAGGCGATAGCTGCAGGTGGCTGTGGCTCCCAGTACAGCTTATTTAGCCACTTGTTGTGTGACATTCACCCAGAAGCTGAGAAATGAGGTGAGAGGCTTACATGGGTACTCCACGAATATCTAAAAAAAAAAAATTCCCCGATACTGTGTTAATGTTATCAGAGTTGGCTGTAATTTCCCTTGTGTTGCACAATTTAAGAATTTGAGTTTCTTTGTTTTTTTCCCCCAATAAACTCTCTCTTCATAAGCTAGAGGTGGCTTTGTGGTGTTCTGGTCTGGGCTCACTGCACCATGGCACACCGTAGGATTTTCTCCGTGCTTTTTCTTCTTTTTCTTTCTCATCAGCATGTAGGAGATTACCAGAGCCTGGAGATTTATAGAGAATAATACATCTTGATACAATTGGATGGAAGCCTTTTCTTCTTTACTGGAAAAGAGCATCTTGCAGCATGAGGCAGGCCATGAGTTACGTTCTTTATAGTTGGCAGAACACCCATCAGTGTGTGCACGTGTGTGTGCTTGAAAGACGGTAGAGTATGTGTGTTCACATGTGCACTTCCACACCCTGTGCTAGGACTGCCGGGAATAACCAGAGAATTGATGAATCCATTCTAAAAGGAAGAGAAAGGATTTAATTTCTTTGCATCATTGCTGACTGATAAACTGTAACTTTAATCCCAGTGCTTAGCATTGCTTTTACAGGATAGGTGTATCAGGGAATGAAATAAAAATTGTAGAAAGCAACTTTAAAAGGCTCTTGTTTTGATGCACTTCCAGCATGTAAATAAAAACCACTTTCTTCAATGTTCCTGGAAAGATTTTGTTACTATATTTTCTTATGAGGCAAGTATTGCCCCAAGCCATGTGAAGGTTATTTATGACTAACTACATGTATATCTTTTCAGTGTTTTGTGTAGCTGTGACTGACCCATGATTGAGGTCCATATAAATACAAATAAAAATAAAGCTTGCAGCCACCAGCACTGCTCCCCTGTATAGGAAATGCAGCCTTTTTAGTAGACTGGAAATGACAGGTGGGCATACCAGAGAAAAATCTAGACTTGGTGTGAATTGCTGATACCTTTGCTCACATCCCTGGTGATGTGCAGGTGGGGTGCAGTGACAAGGTGGGGTGTACCAGGTGGGGCAGAGCACAGCTTGCTTCCACCTGGCACATACTGGCTATCCAAAATAAGCTCAATTCATCCACTTTGTGACAGAAAGAATTAAAACTAAGCAGGCACCACCAGAAGTAAGATGCTACTTTGGCTACTAGTGTATTAAGTAGAAAAGTAGTAAATCTGTTCTTTGAAGGGTTTTAAATGTATCAGTCGATTTAAAAACACCCCATCCTCATATAGATTTGGCCTATGATGATACTATATCCTTCTGCTTGTAGGAAAATAACCCTTATTATTCCTCACCACGAAGTTTCTTTTGTCCTGGCTCTGACAAAGCCAAATTGATGCAAGAGTGGCAGAACAGCTTGGGTACTGGCATCTGTATGACACATAGCCCTTGGTCAGCAGAAAACAAGTTAGAAGTGGTAATACCTCTGCTTCCACAGCTATCATAAAGCTACTGAAAGCAGATCTTGGGAATCCCAAAGGGAAACAGAAACAACACACCTCAGTGCAAAGAAGGTCTCTGTTTAAAATTACTCTCTAACCTTCCTGTTCTTTTAAGTCTGAGAAAAGGGTTTCCCCAAATTAGAGAGGAAGAGTTGGAGCAGAAGCAGAAGAGAACTGATGGCTGGCTGGCAGGAAGAGACAGAGCAAGTGGACTGCCTGGAGGTGGGAGCATCACAGGCTCAATCCAGATGAAGAAATAAATGATGACTCTGAAACATAACACAGGGTTTATCATGACAGGAGTGAAAGGGTATAAAGACCTAAACTGTTTATTTGTATGAGAACATAATGGTCCTTGTCATCGACTTGGTGTTGAAAGGAATGACTTCCATCTAGAGGATGCAGAAAAAACAGGAGATAAATTTCAGTACTAGTAACAGTTTAATGGAAAAAGATTGAAAAAGAGGAGCAATATGGAAATTAGACAGGGATGACACTGTAAGAATTTAAATGGGGCATTTGGCAGCAGCAGTATCGTTCATGGAAAAACAAACAATGCCAATCAACATCAGATGTATTGTTATTTTAAAATAGACTTTATTTAATGACAATAAATATAAAGACATCTTAATATTCAGAAACTAATAGCAAACATTCTTAAAAAAATACAAAACCCACATTCTTAACATTCTGAATTTTATCAACATACACAGAGTCTAAAACAGTGGCGATGGTCTGTAATTTATGGTGCTTGTTAAGGCAATGAAATGGTCACTGGTCCAAATTCACCCTGACTTCAACAGATCTGTACAAAGTAAGAGTCTGGCCTACATGTAAAGTGTAAAAAAGAGTAAAATTGATTTACAGTTTAAAACAAATGTTAATTTTCCCTTCAAGCAGATCTTTAAATATTATTAAAGTGGCCTAGCCTAAAAAAAAAAAAAGTTACAAATGCTCATATGTTGGCAACTGCCCCTCTAACATTTTGTTCTGATGCCTCTGCAGAGCTCCCTGTGTACAAGCAGAGCACATTTCAGCAGTTGGAGGTAGAGGCTACAGAAATCACACAGCTTAAATCAAACTATTAAAATGCAATTATAAGGCACTCTGTTGGTTTTCCTCTTCTTTGTCTCTCACTCAGAACTGTGCTGTGAATAACACTGTGCATATGGCAAACTGGCCTGAATTCCTGATATAGTGTCTTCTGAAAGGAAATGTTACAGCTACATTAGCAAGGAGCGTGGCACTTTAGAAGCAAATCACGAGAGCAAAAAGTTAATGTTGGCTAGGTGATATCCACACAGTACTCACCGCTCACTTCAGCCTAGCTGTGGTTTTAGCTCTCTGGACTAAATGCCTGCCAGGGACCATTAAATGCATATCTAAAACTTGCCTTCTGGTTCAGTTTAAACCAAGAGGGATCCAGTCCATGTACCCCGAGACCAGTCTGTGATGGGAAGCACTGCCCAGAAAGTGGGGACAAGGGGAAGACTAGTTTCAAAAGCAAGCACACTCTTGATCTGAACAAAAATGGTAATGTAGAAACACACCCAAAGCTGATTAGGATTTTATTATGGGAGGAGTCCAAGTCATAGATATACATGCTTTGCTGATGTAGAATGTTTTTTTAAATCATTATTTTAAAGGCAGGAATATAAAGTATGAAATATAAATGCTGCCAACTGATGTAAAAAGGGGCAGTTGAGAGAGGCCACAGGAACCAAACAAGGAGCAGAAGACCAGGCACTCCTGAAGAATCAGCCTTAAGCTCTGTCACTGCTCACAGTGTGGCCACCTGGCAAGGCACTCAACTCCTTTGTTTCCTAGTGTCTTTACCTCTCAAAGAGGGCAATAAATGCTTTAAGACCAAATAATGACCCGAAATGGTCCATTTCCTGCTGCATATTTTTTTCCGTTATCACAGGATGCCGCCTTGCCTGCCCCAGCCCTCCAACACCCCACCTGAAAAGGTATTTAAGGCACACTCTGGTGCTGTGATCACTGATGGGAATATGAAAATGGCATCTCTCGGCTGAACAGAACTGCAGATGGGGAAGGGTCAGCTCAGAGCTAAAATCAATAGCTCCAAGTTTGAAAGGAGATGACTGGCCTTTCTAACCAAACTCATTTTGCACAGGGAAATCCCAAGTACTTCACTAAAATTGTTCCATGAAGCAGTTTTTTGGACAAAAATTTGTTTTAAACAGAAGTTTGGTATACTATGCAGTGACAGACCAAGAGGCAGTGGGCACAGACTGAAACGCAGGTTTCCTCTGAACATCAGGAAACACTTTTTCATGGTGAGGGTGACTGAGCACTGGCTTAGGTTGCCCAGGGAGGTTGCGGAGTCTCCATTGTTGGAGATGGTCCTGGGCAACCAGCTCTAGGTGGCCCTGTTTGAGCAGGGGGGTTGCGCCAGGTGACCTCCAGAGGTGCCTTCCAACCTCAACCATCCTGTGATCCGGGAAAAAGGTCAAACCAGTATTGAGGAGATATATTTTGATAAGAAATTCTGCCTTGTTTAGAAGCTTCTGAGTGTTTGTCCATCTGCTCAATTTATATTTGCTTCCTGGTAAATTAAAGACTTGTCATGATTCTGACGAAACCAAAACAAATGGCAAAGGGTAGAACTCCCTGTGCAAAGAAGCACTGGTTCTATCGCTGCTCTGGTTGACTGTCATTTATCATTATGGTCTATCTGGTTTTTCTGTCCTGAGTCTTTTTTTGCCTTCAAGTGGTGTCTACACAAAGTTTTCTGGGCATTATAGCAAGTAAGCTTCAGTGTCAGAAATGCAAGTGGTTCTCTGGAACCTGTGAGTTTCTTTCTTTCATCTTTCCTTGATTTTTGAACCAAGCTTTCCTCTCACGTTCTTCTATGAAATCATGTGAAGTCTGGCTGAGTGAAAGCTTGTGTATCATGACTGCTGCAAGAACTCCCCTCATGTACTACCTCTTCTGGTTTAAATGTTGCCATTTCAAAGGATAGGCTTGAGGTGCACAGCAGTCAGTATTTGGAAGTTTTGCTACAAAACTCAGACGTCTGATTCCTTCTGACTATTAATGGGATAAAATACATCTTATAAATGCTACTTAGTTTCTGCAAATGAACTTCTTAATATGTAAAAAGCTATACGAATAATCTGCCTAAAAAATCTGCATATCTATTAGATTTAAGAAGAGTACAAAATTACAAACACAACAGTAATCTCCTGGTTTACAGAGTACATGCATACTTTTGCTTTTTTAACAGGCTTTCAGAATTTGTAGAAATTGGTCCACTAAAACTGTTAAAAGAGAAAGCAAGTTAATAATCTGGAATATCACTGCTGCAGACACAAAGCCAAGCTCTACAGACATGCTTAATCTGTAATTCCCTAACTCCCAACTTGCAAATGGAGCCAAAGTAGCCAAGCAGATCTGCAGCCTAATTTGAAGATGACTGATGGCTCTAGCACATGCATCCACACCTCTAACATCCTTCCTAGTTATTTAAAGCTTCATAACATGGTTAAGGCATATTAAATCGTTTATTGCAATCACCAGTTTCAATAGATTCATGGTCTTGTCAGAATTCACTTTATCACACAATGTTATATCACAACATGTCCAGCTGCACATTCTTCCTATGTTGAAATCTATCAGGAAAGAGCACGGTGCCTCTGGGGTGGGAGAAATGCAAAAGACGGCCCTCCACAAATACTGATTTAGTACATGAGACGACTTCGAACACTCATTACTGTTAGAGGTAGGAGACCTTCAAGGCTATGGTCATTCAGAGCAGGATGGGCAAGTGAACTAATGAAAGTACATTGACTGGGGAAAGATAAAATGCCTGAGGTTTCTACTCACTTGGAGTGCTGTAAAGTCAGTTTTTATGCATTGATTTCAAAGGCAATTCTCCTGTTTACACAGAGATTGATGAACAGGATGGGCTTACAGTCCTGCTGCTTCTTGTGATCCAAGTCCATGATTAATTGAAATATCTTGTTATCCATTTAAGTCTCAGTATGCATAGCTAATTCAGTGTAGCACACAACAGCGCTTAGTATGTCAATTCCAATGGTTTAACAACATGATTTTGAGTTGTGTTTTCCTCCTCTTTCCTTCATGGTTTGGCTTTTCATTTTATAGTTGGGGTTTGCATTAGCAAGTAATCAAAACTCCTTCAGAAAACGTGATGGTATTCTAACAACAAATTGTTCTTGTTCTTAAGGTTTTATTCAAGTCAAATGAGATCTAATAGCCAATGCCTAAATAAAGTGGGAAGCACTCTATGTGTTTGAGAATTAATCTGCATCATCTTAAGTTGATAAACAATTTTTATCTTCACATGTTAACAAAATATGTCCTATTAAAGCTGTTTAAAAAATTGGTAACTCTTATCTGAGTAGCAGTGGTTGCAAATGTCCAAGGGAAACAGGTAAATGAGCAGGTAACAGTTGCAATAAACAATGTTTAGTAAAGGGAATTAATCCAAAGTGTTTGAATAGCTATTGGTAATATCTGGACAAGTATTAGTTGGCTAAGTACTGTTATTCCATATAAAAAAGTACTTATTCAGCTTTCGATCGGAAAGTGCTATCTACTCCTTTGATAATTTTGTCAGCTATTTTCCCCATGGTTTTCTTCACAACTTTGAGATCATTCTCATGCAAGAGTTTCTGGGTTACGTACTTCTCTCGTTTGACCTTGCTCTTGGTCTTTTGTGATACATCCGGAATTACGTATGAAATAATAAACTTCACGAAGTATATGACATGCTGGGGAAGGTTAAAATGAAAAAATGTCAGTCAGGCTGAACAGGACATTATTATTATTATAAATGAAACGTCACATTACCTGTTAAGACTCTGAGCTGGTTCTGTACCAGAATGTATCACAGTGGAACAGCATTTTAAAAAGCACACATGACTCATGAATAGAATAATTGTCTGATAAACAAGAATTTCTGATTTTCTAATTCTGATTTTAACAAGGACTTCTCTGCCTGCTGTGGGGTAACCCTGGTACCAAGTGCTTCCCACCTGCAAGGAAATAGTGGTTACAGCTTCTTTTAAAATTGTTTTAGGTTTGTTCAAATGACTCTGGGGCAACGGAGTTTTCTCTGCTACGGGAACTCTGATCTAACCAGTTGCATGTTTCTGATGACTTCAGTAGTCCCTGGATCTGGCTCTAAGTAGATTTTATAAGGAAATAACACCTAATATTCCTCCCCCTTCATCTTGGACCGACTCCCATCTTTCGTAAATCCAGATTGTAGCTGCAAAGGAAGGAGAAATTGCTTTTTGATTCTCATCTAGAGACTCACCTCTTGCAGTGACTGTCTCTATACACTTCACTCTGCTAGTGCACATGTATTATGTATATGTGTTCATGAGGCTGTGTGCAAACTTCCTCTAAGAATATGTAAAAATATTTTTAGTGTAACTGTCCCTTCTACTTCTGATACTAAATATAATTTTACAGTTCTTGAGAAAAGAAACTGCAAACAGGGGCAATCCTCAGCTGATGTCATGACTTCAGAGACTTTTTTTCTAATGGTGCTACACTTAGTTTACATCTCCCAAGCTCTTGCCCTTGCTAGCACACATCACCAGCTCTGCCAGCCATGCCTGGAGAGAATGTCTTTGAAGGATTTTTTGCATGGAGGGAAGAGAAGTTTGAATAAGTAACACTCAAAACTCCATACACTTACCTCCATGACAATGATGAAAGCCAGCTTGGCTGCAATGACATGCCAGTAGTATATGTTATGCTTATATTGGTGCTGGTGACCAGGAGGGTAGCGGAAATCCCGGTATCTGAAAGCAACATAGCAAAGTCAGGAACTAGTCTCAGGCATCTCTGCAGTACGGCACTGTGGCCAGAGGATGGAGCAAGACATGTCCCTGCTTAGTGCATCCAGGAACAGTTAGCTGCACATAACTACAGTAATGGGTAAAACCATATCTGCAGAATAAGCTATATTTGGCTGAAATGTCCTTTTTTTGGCCACTGTATTAAGAATTACTTATAAAACTTTCAAAGGGTTTTTTTTTTGAAGACTATCAATAATGAAAAAAACAAAATAAAGTAAGAATTTTCTGAGTAGCACAAACTTATGGGTGAATACTTCCACTCTGTTCCACCATTCAAAATATGCTGGCTTTTACTGTGTTTTAACATTTCTTACTGGATATTGTTAACTGAATGAGATGATTTAGATATTAAAAAATTGTATTTATTTTTGTCATTGGAAAAGAATGGTTATTTGACACTTGCCTGCATGTCATTTGGTTCCCAAACCAAGAGGAAAATGGCTTGCTTGCATTCTTGAAGTCTGATATATTGAAGACAGAAAGTGTACTGTTTATATACCCTTTCATAGTGTGACTGCTGTGACTCCCATAAGGAGGGACCGAAAAGGACCAGTAATAAACCAGACGAGGAATCATGTCAGATGTAAAAGCAATGATCATAGCCTGCATTTCAGAAAAAGAAGACAAAAAAGCAAAGCAGTGTTTAAGAAATAAGCCTTAATATGCATGGCTTTGCCATATACCTAGTACCTCAAAAGTTACAGTATGAGCTAAAAGTAGAAATTATGTGCTTTTCCAGTCAGTGGTTCCCTCTGTAAATGAGCACGTAGTCACTCATGGGCATAAAATGATCTCTTTCTGGAATGTGCACTCTGTACAGTTTTTAAATTACGCTAGCTCTGCTGAATGCCTTAAAAATGTTATACTATAATACATGTTTTCCATCATAAGCACGCAGTGGAGGTCAGCAGCCAAACTCACCTTAAAGTACTCTAAGGTAACCTTCAGCAAACATACTTGCTATCAGATGTACTTATGAGATGCTTAAAGAAATCCTGCCTGATGAAACTTATGGAAACAACAGAAGAGTCATTCAGTAATAGGAAATTAAGTTTCACCAGGAACCCTAAAGTTTGAGTAAAGGAATTAAATAAATTATATATATATAGCTGATCCACCTCTGACCCTAGAAACATCCCACTCTTTCTGAGGTGCTAGCCAGCCCAAATTCATTTGGCAGTTGTTGCCTCATAAGTTTCAATGTCAGTACATGTGGAAACTGCTCTTGATGCCAAGATAATTTTTTTAGTAGCAGCTGCATAGTGCTGTTTTATATATGACGTGACCATTTGTTTTTGTCTTGTTCCCAAGAGAGTCCCTGTCCTACTTGGTCTGCTGGTCCCAAACTGGGTAGGAAATTGGATCTGTGGGTTTGTTGTGGGAAGTCTTTTCTAAACTCATGAACTTCCCAAAAACATCCTATTCTGGAGGACAGGTTGACTATGTTTAATCCAATCTCCTCTGCTACTGCAAATTCAAAAGCTTTCCCCGTGAGGAAGACTTTCCACTGGCAAGATCTGCAGTTGAGTGCCTAGCACCTAGGAAGGAGTGATGAGCTGCACTCTAGGGCTGAAAAAGGAGTCTGTCCCATGGCAGGGGAAAAAACCCACTTGACAACATGGATGGAAAGAACCAGGGCAGAGACATGGAGGAGAAAGGTGTGAAGTAGGATTCTAATGGGATCAGAGGGAGGGAGGTTTAGGCCGAGATGCATAAAGGGGGCAGAAAAAAAACATAGGAAAGGCGTGGGACGGAGGAAGAGGCAAAGTTAAGCAGTAATGGGTAACAGAGGAGCAGAAGAGCTGCTTAACATCTGTATTTTATTCCCCTTCATGCCAGTCTGCGATTCATGCAGTCTGTATTTCCTCATTTTCATGAGATGGGGCAAAAATTCGTGCAGCATTCCCAGCAAGGCAGCCCCGACCTGAGGAAGTATTTGTGACAGCTGTAGAAAAAGGGAAGGGGAAAGAGGAGAAAGGGTGAAAAAAAATGCGGGCACCTCTTCTACAGTTCCTCAAACAACACTTTGGTGGCAGTGCTAGCTAAAACAACCACCGTCCCTCCTGCCTCTGCCCCTAGCAGTTCACTCATGTCCTGTGCTGATCACTCATGCCAGATAGTTCCTGGTGCTGATCTGGCTGGGAATCCCCGCTGGATCCATTCCCTGATCTGGTTCATCATGTGTTTGTCAAAGTGCTTGTGCCAGCGCAATACAAGAGACAGCAACAAGGGAAAAAGACAGTGAAGGGAAAGGGCAGTGAGCTGAAAAGGGTGCAAGACCCAGGCCCCAAGTAACACTACTGCCAAATGATGAATGCTATCCCAATGGCTTACCTTTCGAGTTGGCTTACTTTGAAGTAGCTGAGAAGCTACACTCTAGTTTGCACAAACAATACTTTTGAGACCGTGGTCCAAGATCTATATTTGGTTCTCCAGGATATTGTTACAATTGAGTTCAGCTGAGAGAAAGTTAATTTGGCTGATAAGAAAGAAAAGGGAGGCATCCTAAGACTAAAATAAACTCGTTTAAAATTTTCAAGCATAAGATTTTTTTTTTTTTGTACTGTACTCTGGCTTAAATCAAATTTAGTTGGCATACACTTTTAAAAACTGTTTTTAAGCATTACATGCCAGTGTGAAACGAAGTGAAAATTATGTGTGGTTTATATTTACATGCAGAGTAGGTGTTTTTGGCTGACAAGAAATATATATTACGGTGTCTTGCAGTTGCAGGGAGACAACCTCACACCTAAATTACTGTGTTTTTAGCTGAAATATAAGCATAGAAAGTTTTAGTTAAATATAATTTTTTTCTGTTCATTAGCTCATCCAGTCAGACCATAGATGAACCAATAGCAACTGGACCGTAAAGCAAAAAAAATCCCTTCTCCCTTTGGACCAAATGAGTTTGATGCTGCTTCTTTGTATCATTTAGAAAGATGCTGGAATATGTTATTTACACAACTTAATATTTGCTCTTACTGAATTTTTTTGCAAGGCCCCAGGTCTCTCATCATCCTAAATCTGAACCCTGCCTCACTCTCCTCCCTCTCTTGGAATGATCTCCAGATGTGCTCCAGAGAGCTGCAAGGACAGAAATACGAAAGCTAATCCTACGGTGTCCTCTCTAAGGAAAACCTTTTTCTCCTTCTGAATTATGGGCTGCGTTTCAGAGTATTGCACTGGAGAACTACAAACAAATAGCACATTCTCTACTTCCCAAGCTTTACTGCACACAGTTTTCCATTTATACCATAACTAATTAAAATCAGTCTTCAAATCAACAACAGATGCTTTGGTATCATGCAATAACTTGTCCAGTGCCTGAGCGGCAAGTCTCAAAACTGATAGTTCTGTGCAAAAGTTGCTTCCACGATACTAGCAGGTATCATAAAGGTAATGCATGAAGGAGAAGATGATACACTATCCAAGTGTAATCAGCTGTAACAAGTCACATAGAAGAGAAGAAGCAGTTTCTGTGTACTAAGGAAAAATCAAGGCAGGGTAAAAGACTGATGACCTGTATTAGATCCTGGATGTCAAACAAGAAGAAAACATATTTAAAGGAAGAAAACTGTTTCTGGCTTTATAGCCTACACTTCATTAACAAGAAACACCAATCTCTTCGAGGTCCTTACAACACTTGCAGCAGGGCCTTTTGAATGCGACAGTCTCTGGTGCTGTGCCCCTTGCATGCTAATAGCCCCATGGATGTCAGTGGCAAATGCACTTCATTCACACTGACATTAACTCTATCTAAGACATGAGACCTCCAAAAAGGGTGACTAAAAGAAACATACCTGCAGTTAACAGTCACATGAATGTTGGGATTGAGTGCCTGTCACGGAGGACAGAGAGTAAAACCGAACTGTAAATATACTTTTGCACATCAAGGACTCCATGTTTTCAGTGATGCCTCAAGGGGTATAGCACGTAAGGAGGAATTTGGAATGAAAAAAGTTGCAAAGCTCAGATTAGCCTTAGGTGGGCTGTGACTGGGTAGTGACAGATACCTATGGCTGGGTCATTTTTCTGCAGAAAGCAGGGCACGAATACATTCCTAACAGAAGCCTACACATGTCTGAGTCACTGTAATGTCACCAAAGCCACTTTAACTCTGCCCTGAATATCATAAGGACTATGACTAAGGTACTCATAACAATATTTTAAAGTAATCTTAAGAAGTATGTACAACTTTTTATTTCATAGTGGTATTACAAGATCCAGCTGGATTGACTGGGAAAGACAGTTAGCTGATCCAATAGCATACCATATTTGTTTTCCTCCCAGGGCACCAGAAACTTTTTTTCCTTTTATTTTATAAGTTTTCTAGCAGCATAGTTCAAAAGGGGATATTGATACACCAGTAATGTTGTCTCTACTTCTAGCTATGCTAGATGAACCTATGCTTCATCTGTGAATTTGCATTATCTGCTGGGATTTGCACCACTTGCTAGGAGAGTTATCATCAACAATCTTTTGCACAAGCACTAAACCAAAAGAGCCCCAAAGTATCTCTGGCATCACCTGACATTTCTAACAACCTGAACATGTGTTACCAAAGTTGCATCAGGTTTTTTTTTTTAATTTTAACACCACATTTACTAGTAGGCTTTGGATGTTCACAAGCCTATAGAACAGCTGGATTTATGTTTGGCTTGCCTCAGCAGAGCAGTGCAAAACAGATGGAGCATATGCTCGAGCTTGTTGTCTGTCTCCCAGATTCTCTTGTAAATTTTCCATCCTCAAGTTCCCTTTTTTCTTCTGACTTTTCTCTGTGCTTAATTCTCTGCCTTTATGTCCTCCTGAGTTTCCTCTCTACATCCTAGCTATGTTTACCATACCTGTTGAATTGCTATAGTGCGAAAAAAGTTCTGAACAAGAATAATGGCCATTTTTGGAGACCTTCCAATACCTGCAAATACATCTGGTAGCTGAAGCTGACCTATAAAACTTTCCTAATCACTGAAATCCACCCTGGACTCCTATTTCTATATGGTATGACCCCCAGCCCCCAAAATAATGAAAACAAGCTACTGAGAAGATGATAACCCAATAGGCAGTCAGGTCATGGAAGCTCATCTATCCATTCTTAAAAAATAGCCTCATCCTTCCAGGAGCAAAACAAAGACTTCTTAAAGTGGGGGGACGTGGGGGGTGTGGGCGTGAGGGAAGAGAGAGGAATATGCAGGGTGTGGGAAAAGGATGTGCACATACCTATCCCTATATTATTTCTGTAAAGCAGAACACCTGGGCCTGAGACCCCACACCAGCCAAGCACCTAATGACTACAGAAGGTGCCTGAGATATAGGAATATAAGTTCATGTCCTTATTTAAATTTTAATTGCTCCTTTACTTGAAATAAGTCCCCTAACTATCGAGTTAGTACCTATAGTAGAGTGCTCAGCTCCATCTCCCTCCTCTTGCCCGAAGTCCACCATTTTCCAAAAAGGCAGAGCCTCCTGTGAAAGCTTGGACTAAGACAAACTCTTGTTTTCAGACTCAACTGCTTTCACCAGAAACTCCTACTGAGCGAAAATAAGGTACTGTTGCTGCAAGGATGAGGTCCTGGAGGAACTGACTACCTTTAAGTGTGTCAGAAGGAATCCCTGATCTCACCGATAACAGCAAAAATTGGTGATCCTGTTGAAAAAGGCTATTAACCATGGACAGTCTGTGGAGTTACTGTCCCTGCAGAGGAAACCAGTGGTCACTGCTCTTTTAAGAAGGGCCAGCAGTGAGAATTTTTTGAAAGATAATACATATTAGCTAGTATTTAAGAATAAGTAATCAAATAACTCACAGTGGTAAAGTCCAATGGTTTATTTTTCTCCCCACAATGCAGCCTATGTATGAGATGTTGGTAAATTAATGATATGGGAAATTTGAAAGGTCTAAATTTCATTGTTAAGAGTATATTCATCAGAAGACTCTAGCAACTCTAAATAAAATTGCTTTTCTTTAGATCTAATATTTTAGACAGTAGCCATATTCTGTTTCCAAACCATCTGTAAAATAATGGAGAGCCTATTTCACAAGGGCTGAAGTCTTAAGGGACCGATGCTCATAATTTATTTAGGATCATTTAAGTGCTACATTGCCACATGTGGCATTCCCACATTTGGATGTAACACCTGCAGCGAAGGCATTTTGCCTTTTGCAATTGTTGGCACTGTACTTACATTGGTGACCACTGCCAGAATGGCTATGCCTTGCATGATGGGCTGCCAGGCACCGATGTCTTGTGCCTTCTGTGGAACCACGCGCCTGAACTGGGTCGTCAGCTTCCATGCATCCAACCGGATTTCCAACATGTTGTTAATAAGAGCCAGAAGAGGAGCCAGGGGGAATGACGCCACAAACAGAGTGACAAAGCCAAACTGTATAACTGTCAAAGGGAGAGGTTACATACATCGATGAGGCTTTCACTTACTGGAGATAAGCAAGGATGAGGATGTATACTTTATATACTTCAACTGTGGGAGAGAGAGACAAGAAAGAGTAGCCGAGTTCCTAGCAAATCTTCTGTATGAGAAGATAGGAGCAAAACAGCATTAGAAAAACCTGCTAGGTGAAGGGGACAGGAAAATGTTACAAGTCACAACACACCAAGAGGAACTATTCTGGGTATTTAAACATCCACTTCTTTCTTACGTCTTCATCAGGAAGACCTGGAAACCTAATGACTATCTGTCTCAGTGCTGCACTGCAAAGCCTAAAATAACAATCATCTTATCAATGTCCAAGTGCTGTGACAAGTACGCTGGCAATGCTGTGACAGAACAGGTTGTAGCAACAAACCGGAGATCTGCCAGCTCCCAAGAGACCAGTGGCAAGTCCTTGTGACTGCCCGGCAGAGCAGTCTGACACAGGGCTCTGCTGTACAACACCAGAACATGGCAGTGGTCTGCCTTCTGGGTGCATTTCTCAGAGCATGGGGCAAAGAAGCGGCATTACTCCTCCTTGTACAGTCAGTCACTTCCTGTTTCTAGTTATAAATTGGATTAAGGCTTAGCTGCTTAATAAAAGCTTGCAAAACTACCTGTAATGGCTCATCAAAACTTGTCTTGGAAAACATTCATGTCTCCTCTGTCTATACACTTATTAAGCATTGCTTGTGTGAAGATTTTCTTTAGAGCATGTTTGTATCCAGCAGTGGTAGTGAATCTGAACTAAACTGCTACTTACCCATTTCAAGATACTCATAAAACAGTCCGAGTTTTCCAATGGGCTGCAGGTGGTAGTCCTGTTCCCAGCGTGGAACAACTTTTTCTGATCTAGCAGCTGCACAGTATCTTCCGATTAGATTCTTAACCCAGCTATCAGCCAGGGAGAAAAAGACAACTAACATTGGTAAAATAACCTAAAAAGTTCAGTAAATGGAAAAAATTGACATTTGTGCTGTTATAGATTTGAACAGTGGATTTAGTTATTCTTGAATTACTGAAAATTTCCTTCAAACATGAGTATAATCTTCTGTTGCCTTGTCCTGAAAGTGGTTATTTACAACCATAAATAAGAGTATGAAAGGGCAATATATCAGAATCATACTGATTTATACTTATGTTGTACAGCTGAATGACCACATAAAATTCAAGGTAACAAAAAAATTGAGTTAAATGTAGGCCTGTGGTTAGACATATGAATTCCTTCTGATCACAAAATTCACGAATCATAGAATGGTTGAGGTTGGGAGGCACCTCTGGAGGTCATCTGGTCCAACCCCACCTTGCACAGGCAGGGCCCCCTAGAGCTGGTTGCCTAGGACTGTGTCCAGATGGCTTTTGAGTATTTCCAAGGATGGAGACTCCACAACCCCCATGGGCAACCTGTGCCAGTGCTTGGTCACCCTCACAGGGAAAAAGTGTTTTCTTACGTTCAGAGGGAACCTCTGTGTTTCAGTTTGTGCCCATTGCCTCTGGTCCTGTCACTGGGCATTAGTCACTGAGATTAGTCTGTCTCCCTCTTCTTTACTCTTGTCCTTCAGGTATTTGTACACACTGATGTGATTCCACCTGAGCCTTCTCTTCTCCAGGCTGACCAGTCCCAGCTCTCTCAGCCTCTCCTCATTTGTGAGGTGCTCCAGTCCCTTCATCATCCCTGTGGTCCTTTGCTGGACCTTTCTTCAGTAGGTCCACATCTCTCTTGTACCAGGGGGGCTCAGAAGTGGACACAGTACTCCAGGTGTGGCCTCCCCAGTGCTGAGTAGTGGGAAAGGATCACCTCCCTCGACCTGCTGGCATCACTCCTCCTAATGCAGCCAAGGATACCATTCACCTTCTTTGCAATGAGGGCACATTGCTGGCTCATGCTCAACTTGGTGTCCACCAGGACCCCCAGTCCCTTTTCTGTCAAGCTGCTTTCCAGCTGGCTCGCCCCCAGCATATACTGATGCAGGGGTTGTTCTTCCCCAGGCGCAGGACTTTGCAGTTCCCCTTGTTGAATTCCATGAGGTTCTTGTCAGCCCATTTCTCCAGCCTGTCAAGGTCCCTCTGGGTGGTAGCACAACCCTCTGACTTATCAGTTTGGTGTCATCAGCAAATTTGCTGAGGGTGCACTCTGTCTCCTCATCCAGATCATTAATGAAGATGTTAAACAGAACAGGACACAGTAGTGATCCCTGAGGAACACCACTTGTCACTGGTCTCCACTTGGACATGGGAGCCATTGACTGCAACTCTTTGAGTGTGACCAAGTCAACCGTAACTTCCCCATGGTGAATCCATGCTGACTACTCCTGATGACCTTCTTGTCCTTTTTGTGCCTGGAAATGGTTTCCAGGATTAGCCGCTCCTTCAACTTCACAGGGATTGAGGTGAGGCCGATCTCATCTGAAAGGCTTGCATGGGAATTTAAGAAAACTGATGAACTGGCAGTAGCCATTTTCAGCAGTCAAAGAACCATATGAAAAAAAGGGAGGTGGGGGTGAATGTCTATCAACAGAGAAAAAACCAAAATGATTCTTTTTACACTTGCAGAGGTGCAGAATGAGGAAGCAGTTAAGAACCAGATCCAGAAGTGATACTCAGCATTTCAACACCTAAATGCTACTTGTCACGCTGGGAAGTGAATTCAAAATTCTGGTCAGATGAATGCAGTTCCTGTACACAGAAGTGGGAGTCAGTCGTCTATGGCTGGAGCTGACATCCGCAGGAATGCTCAGTCTAGGGACCCTTCCCCAGCTAAAAGAAGATATTGAAGAGAAGGATGGGTCTACAGGTCCATCCTGCAACCAGCAGCATATACAGAGCATTGGGGGGGAACCGTATCTCAGCAGAGCACCCTAGCCTCAACCCTACACAGTATTTATGACATGCTTTGAAGTGAGGTCACTGTGCAGCAAAGGAACACAATTCATGGGCTTGGAAGAACCAGAGCCAGAGGGAATACAATGCCATGGGCTGGTGCTTATGGTATTCAGGAGGGCATGAGCAAAATGGGAGTTCCCTACTCCAAGCAACATAACAGCCACTGATCAGCATAAAATAAAGAACAAGTCCTGGGAGAAGGAACAGAGTCCTGGATAGTATCTTAACCTAAATTAAATGGAGGGCATTCGTAGTTAGCACTTTGCTTATAGTTTACAGTAAACCATAACCTTCCAGAGATCTGCCCCACTGAAAGAGAATCTATGGCACTATGTATTTCAAATATGACTGTAAAGCTAAATGAATTAAATTAGTAACTTATGCATGACTTTAAAAAGCCCAATGCATAACAACAAATCATTCCACTCAATATTAAGCAACAGTCTTTAGTTTAAGAGTTTCAGAGCTTCTATAACCTCAGTTTTAAGTATCCAACCCGAAACATATTGAGTCTGATTTGCAGAGGAAGGAAGCATTTCTGATTACAACTAAAATCAGACAGAACGACAGAGACAGGAGCTCAGAGCTACCAGACCGAAAATATCCAAACTGTCTCAAAAGGCCCCAAAAGACTAGTCTGATTCTTTTAGAATACAATATGCACCTATCAAATTTAGTGACCAAATGCCTGAACTCATCAAGCAAAAGCAGTATCTTTCAAATATGAAAGAGCAGATCACTTAATAGCTTCAACTTACGGAAGAAGCACTTCTTGAATGTTGTTCCAGATTGCTTTACCTCCTACTATGATGGCAAGCTGAGTTGTGAGTTCGAGGAGACACCCACCTGGATCACACTGAAGGTTAGGAGAGACAGGAAAAATTTTTGAAGTTCGGCGGGTAACTTTACAGGCATGAATGAAGCATTTAAAATAATGCATTCCTGGTTTATTATGATAAAGTTTCTTAAAGCAATACAAGAAGACTATTTAGGCAAACTTTTCCATTAAGGTATGCAAAAGCCAATTCCAGGCCACGTGTGGTCACATATGATAGGTTGACAGGACATTAGTGAAAGGTGAAATACCAGGTGAAGTCATGTAGCTCTGTACTGTGCTGTCACCAGGCGAGGGTCACCCAGCAGAATAGGAATGCTTCTACTGATGTTCTTCCCTTCCCATGTGCCAATTCACAGATTGCTGGACCATGGGAAAATAAGCTTGTCTGGGTATGCGTAATATATTTCCAAGCCCAACTGGTCTCATGACTATTCTTTTATGCTAGGGGTTACTAAGGAGGCAATTGGGTTGGCAGGCAGTCACTTTTTGAACCCTCATGTTAAATATGTACAACTATGTTATACACTTCTAACTGCAGCAGAATACCTGGACTAATGGCTCCTGGTGTTTAAAAACAAACATTATCATACATTCTTACCTCTTCATTGCGATACTTTCCTAGCCAATAAACTGGATTTCCAGGGTGGCCTACAAATTTACCCTTAAAGAAGGCTATGTAGAAGCATGAAGAATAGTAGTTGACAAACTGGAACAAGAACATCTTTGTGGTCAGACTGTTTTCATAATCAGTCTGTGTCCTTGGAAGCTCTGCAATTAAAAAAAAAAAATAATTAAAAAAAGCCAACCTACAAGTAATCTACAAGCTGCTTTACAGCCTCAGCTGGAAAAGTATGTGTATGCCTTGTATTCCTTAATATGACTGAGCATTATAAATGAGACTGTACATAATCTCCATGTATGCTGTAACCATTATGCTAATTCTAAAACTATATGGGTTGTAAAAAGGAAAGAACTTGTTCCCTGACAATAAAGAAAAAGAACAAGCAAAAATTCTGATAACTCAGGGAAAAAAAAGCACCCAAATCCAGCACACTCAGGAAAGATGCAAATGTAACACTCTGAACTGATGAAACAGTATTAAGTGAAACTATATTAAAACACCGCACTACTTCACACATCTAAAGTAAAATAGCTACTTTAATGTTGATGGCCTGGATATAAAGAATAATAATATTTGTGACTGTTTATCTATTTAATAACATGGGAATGGTATCTAGCTTTGGAACAGTGACCTTATTTCATTTATTTACAAGAAAATAGCTATTTTCCCCATAAACAAAAGCTAATGTAATTGAATGTGTTATGCGTTACTGATCTGTTTTCATAAAGCATGGTTATTATAGTAATTTTCTTTGCTTTGTCTGTTTCACAAGCACAAAACTGTAAACAATTGATCTTTCATGCTGTCTATACAAGGAGTTTTCAGGCAAAGAGCTGAATATTATATTCCTTTGATATTGAGAAAATCCGTATTTGAAAATTTCTAGGTGGTATTGTATGATTTAGTGGGAAAATTCTGAAATATGTGGTACAGGTGTTCATTTATTGGAGTTCTTATTATACATATACATGCTATTTTTTCTTCCTGTTTTACCCCAAGTTTCTATCTGAGGTACAGCAGTGGCATACCGAAGTCGGTAATCAGGATTGCCACTTTTTCATAGACGACGTTGAGAACCATAATGACTATAAAGCTGATGAGCGAAGCAGTTACTGAAGTGGCTGTCTGCGGAGTCAGGTACTTGCGGATTGCCTCCGTTCCACTAATGTGCTGTGACAACATTGCAGAAAACACCAGGAAAACTGAGAGCCTGTAGACGATGATTCCAATAACTGAAGCAATAATCAAAAGAATCTGCCAAGGAAGCACAAGAAAGATGTTAATGTTGAACCATTTGCTTTAGGAAGAAGTGAGTTTGAAACACTTTTTACAATAGGCAAAAGGAAACCAATTGTGTGCCTGTCATTCCATCGCAAGAGGACAATCAAGTAAGACAGAAGGCAATAAATACAGAATCCATAAAAGAAGCCTTTTTTTTCATGCAGCATAGTCAATCTGCAGGAAAGAAAAGAGATGGTCTCTTTTATGACTAATAACAAGGTTTGTACCGATGCGAGCAAAGATAATGAGATGCGTAATCAAATCTTACGCCTCGAGGCATGTGATGGAAGATATCTCCCTCTTTTGACATTGGGCAATTGGTAGGATGGCAAATGTACTAGCAAGTCTGCATTGATTATGGAGGGGGTTGTACCTTCTCTTTCGCGTGGTAATATTACAGACTACAGACCCCTGAAAGGAACAGAAAAATTTTAAGCCAAGTCATGTAATCTGCAGGAATCGTAATAACGATCCATGCACCCTGTCTTGCTTGCCATCTTCTCTCTTTCTGCTTCTCCTCCTACTTTTATTTCTTGCTAGTTCTTTAGCTATTACTCAGAGGTCCATAGAGCTGTGAATCTTTTTTCCACTATCTCTGCAAACTGCCATGAATCCACCTACCTCCCCCTATCCTGTGCATAAAAAGAGTGCAGCAACACAAATGACAAACCCAGACCAAATCTCTTCCCTTCAACCTGAAGTCCTGCCTATTTAAATCCAACAGCAAGCCAGTATTCTTTACTTTGTGTTTCAGAAGTGTTAACACTGAGGCTCTCCTGGGCTGCCAGCCACCACTCTATCTCCTATCTCTCTCCGGTCTCTTAGGATGAGGTCTTTTCCAGCTGCCGTTTGTGCTACAGGCAAGGAGGACATGCAGCATGCTAAACCACTGAGCTTTTCAAGCTGACCTCTCCGGGCATGCTCACCATGTTAGATATTGTTTCGTGGGTGACTGAACTGCTTTCAAGTTTTAGTTGTAATTAAAGCAGCAGCTCTGGAAGATTAGAGAACACCCAGCTTTGCTCTGTTACATGAAACGAAAAACCTGAAAGAGGCCCAGGACAGTAAGATATGGTATTGAAGCAAGTGGCTGGAACAAGTAGGATAGAAACTGGCAGGGAGGAGAGCATAGAAACCAAAGTCTTTCCCCTACTCCCCCCGCAAAAGCAAAGCAAGACATTTATCTTTTAATGAGGGAAACGGACCACATTCACAAGCATAACTCACAAGCTACAACTGCAGAATATTTTGACATATTTTCTATTGACTGTACGCTAACAAGTATTTGGTGACTACAGCTACATTCTCCATGTGGGTCCATACCTTATGGACTTGGTTTATGCATCAGATGGAAATCCAACTGAACCTGTTCCTTTGTTACCTTTTGTTCAGTTCAGGAGGATCTTTTTTTAGACACTTACTAGAGAATTGAATTCATGAGGTGAAAGAATAGGAGGAGAACTTTACCCAGAAGAAGACTGCACTTGTACAGAAAGTCATCCTTATGCACTTCCCACAGGCAGTGTATGGCACATGTTCTTCTTGCTGTAAAAGATTTTAGAAACAGCTCAAGGATGCACCCAAGCTTTTCTTCATATTTTTTGGGTGCTGCAATTAAACCCTTTATGACATTGAGGGCAGAAAAAAGGAAAGAATTCTCTGGTTTTGTTTCTTTTCCTGCTTTTGTTGTCCTGGAAACTCACATTTATTCATGATTTCAAAAGTCTTGTCTCGTTACATGTGTCTTTTTTTTGCTGCCCATTCTAAGATAAAAATGACTTCCATAGAGGCTGAGTGTCCTCAGCTCTCACTGGCATCAGCTATGACAGGGTGCATAGTCCTCTTCAATGGACCCATGCTTCTCGGCTGACCATGGCATCCAAGGTCATTATCTTGCAAACCTCCTTGGCTAAAATTAACAGGCACTAAGACTTTGGTCCCTGATCTCCATATTTCTCAATTTATCCCATGGGAACAATGGGATGGCTTTCCCAAGGAAAATGCCTACCTCAATATGGTGGTGTGAAAATTCACTGAGTCTTTATAGGATCTCTGAGGATCAAAATCATTATGTTTTAGCATATTCTTCACTCTTTGAACTGTCTGAAAATAACTTTCTAGCTATGACTTTATACATTAAAGGTGGCATAGGTTTATAAGCTTTTAAACAGAACCAGTTTTTTTGTAGTACAAGATATAAAAAGATCTATATAGGATAGTTTCAACCATGGCAGTTAATTTTGAAACTTTACAAGTGCCCTCTAATAAACATTGGTATAATGTGGATGGAGTGTGAAAGCAATGCAAATGATCAGATAAATGCCAGAGTAATATATTAACAGAGAATAATAAAAAGTGAAGCTGAACTGGAGTGAGCCACAGAAGCTAAAGCTACTCAAAATGTATAATAAATAGAGATCTAAACTAATATCCTCATAAATATGAATCCTATTTCATTGAAATGAGGATTATCCTTGTCCCTGTGAGTTTGCTGTTATTAATTGTAATTGCATCCACATGGTCTTGGCAACAATACCTATTTATACATGTTTCAAACAGAAACATCTTTGGTTAAAAAACCAGTCTTGGCATGATGTATAATGTATCATCTTTCCCCCTATTTCACCCTTTTTTCCTGGTGCATTCTTAGGCAAAGATAGCAAATGCTCTGCGATCTTGGCCTCTGGCAGCAACACTGAATCATTTCTTGGGGGATTTAATAAAGTAGACTTAGTCTCCTAAGCTGGGGACCATGCCTACTTCTGTTTATTTATGACACAGGAACGTCAGCAGTGCAACCTCCTCAAACAGGCAACTACTTTAAGGTGCCTACAGTTAGGTATAAATTCCCTGCCATGCATCTGTACTTTATAAGTTCACAATTTCCAGGCCAGCTTATCAACTCTCCTAGAAGCACTGCTGATTTATACAGCTCTAGTCCAGATTCACCACATTCATAGTGTCCTCTCCCATGTCTATTGCAGTAGCCATCATCAGTTATCAAAATATTCCTTACCTGTGTGATTTCATTCATCACTACATGAGTGCACTGAGCTTCATATTCCGGGCGAACTTGTTCTTCTTGCTCTAAGTACTCGACTGTGTCCCATTCATACTCCAGTTCAGCCTGCCTTCGCTTCCAAAACTCCAAAAACAAAGTAACTATCCAGAAGATAAACAGAGTGAGCAATACCACGTGAGCATTGGACACTGCTTGACCCCCTGGGCTATAACATGTGGCTCTGTTTTCCGTACAGCTTTCCACAGACGTGGAACAAAACCCTTGTTGGCTAATGCAATAGTGAAAATAACTGGTTCTACTCCTTTGTGCAATTATTGCATTGGATATACAGGTACTTTAATAAGAGAAACCTGAGGTAAATGGTTTTGTAAACATATGCTAAAGAATGCATATACATTTATTTGCTTTCTGCATAAGGCTAGAATATGAGCACTTTGGATTTCATATTATAGACTGCTTTTGAAAAAGCTTATCATGGGATGCGTAAGAAAGCAAGTTGGTTGGATAGGTGAAGACAAATGCTGGAGAGTGCAGGACTGCTAGAAAAGAAAAACTCAGTATGCCAAAAATTGCCACAGGGAAAAGCTCACATTCATTCAATTTTTTGTGTGGACAAATTATCAGTTTGCAGACTACAAGAACCCATGATGGTTCAGGTAAAGCTGCTTAAACACAGCTGTCTTTCCTCCTCTGCTAGCATGAATCTGAAGGGGCTGAAGCTCTTTTTGCACGGCTCGGAGCTTAGAAACTCTCTGGGCTGGGCCAGCCATTTCCCTGGACTGTGCTCCTACAACTGCAAGCGCTGGGGCACTGAGTACACAGATGCCTTCGTGGTACTGGCTAGACATGTATCCAGCTAAACTCATTACCTCATCCCGAGCCATGACGCAGGCAGATCTGGCAGCAGAGGCAATGACAGACCCAGCTGAGAAGGCTCTGGACAATGGGTGTCAGTGCCACGCTCCCCAGTACACCCGGATACTTTATTACTGAAGACAGTGCATCCTCAGACTGAGTGAGTGGTGTGGCTCTGCATCATGCCTCCAGGAAGAGTTAGTATCTCTTCACTGCACTCCTCATTACTCCCATTGTCTGGGAGTAATTAAGCCTAAGAGTGGGGTTTTTTTTATTAGTTTGGACCCTCATGCTGAATGATGAAACATCAATGGCATGCAGTTACAAGTCCAAACATTAAAGGTTATTTCCAAAATCAGGTGTGGTCAATAAACCCCAAACTGAAGCATTTAAAAACCAGAAAACTCCATGGGCTGGGCTGTGAGATGACCTTGGCATCTGCATACAGGCAAAACCCTAGGAAACCCTCCTCCCTTGATTATTCAGGGGCCTCTTTCACCAGGACTTCTTCGTTACTTCATGCTTAGAAGCACAAAGGCCATTCCAAGCAGTGGGCCAGAGGATCACATCTGCCTTCTCCTGCAGAGCAAGATTAGTCTTCCATAAAGCTCTAACTGCTGCCCAGCCCAAATCACAGGAAGCTACAGGCTATACTGATTTGTTCCAGCTACAAATCCAGATGTGCAGGCCCTCATTCTGTGATAGCCTCCGTGCTAACAGTGAAGAAGGGCACATAACATGGGGACAGCTCTCAGCCCCAATACAAAGAAAACTTCTACTGGTTAAAATAAGCCAGCAGCCAAGCTGTGTCTTTCAGAGCAGGGAAGGAGCTGCTGCTGGATTTGACATTTGCCTTCTGTTTTGAACCAGCATTTTTTTTTTTAACACTGGAAACAAATGATGTTTCAGCATCAGGAGATCCGAGTGCTAATTCCCCCTCACACTGGTAATTTGTGGTGTCCCCTTTCATGTGTTCCTCAACACTGCTATTCAGTATGGCCCAGGTATTCTGCCTCTGAAGCTGTCTCACCAAGGACTGAAAAGAAATGCCTCTGCTGGAGAACATTTGTTTGTTTAACTGATCTTGTTCAGGGAGGGGATCCAGTGACAGCAGCAAGTGAAGTGGAAGCTGCCTCTTGTTAATGACCTTTGCCAATCTAGTCATACCATCATGACAGAAGTGGCAGAAGTGTTGGTCCAGAGCATTAATGTATAGAGGGCTAATTCCTGAGGCCAAATTCCCTGGTGTTTTATACTGCTTTAAGATCTTTGAAGGGAATTGACTTTAAAAAAAAAAAAAAAAGCAATTATTAAAAGTGTATTGATGCTAATGATGCAATAATATATCTAAATATCTGATATTATTTTAATTGGTTTGGACCAGGAGGTCTACAGAAGTATTAGAGCAAGATGAAAATTACAGCTGGAATTGCACCAGGACCATGGGTTGTTTGGATTTAGTACAATTTTGACTGAATTTCTGTAATACAATTCACTGCTTTATATAGTGGACTTATGACAAGAATACTAATAGTCCTTGCAGCCATCACTATAACCATGCAGCTTAACTTTGTAATTATTACTCTTGGAATCATTCTTCAAAACAGGAAACACAATTTTAATTAAAAAGCAAATTGCAAATAAATTAACTATTCAGATGACACGAGAAGATTACATTAGTATCAAACTTCTAATTTTATTTATTTAGAGAATATACTACTGGTATTTTGATTTTAGCATATATTTTGAAAGAATTATTTTTGAAATTATATGTTTCATCTTATATTTCTTTAAAGTAGTAGCTATTTTGAAGCACTTTAGGTCATCATAGGAAAATAAAAATACAATGCGTTTTACAAAGAAAGCAAATTATGTATTCTTGTCAGCCTACATATGAATTCAAAATGTCACATGAGTTATTTTCTCTCTAGTGTCCTGTATAGAGACCTAACATTGAGCTTATTTTGGCAATTTCTGGATAAGACAGTGCAATAAAAGCCAGTTAACACAGTTGATAATAGGAAGAAATGAAACTGTTTCTGGGAAAATAAACCTTGCCTAATGCCTTGAATACAACACCAAATGGTTTCACCCATGGGAAACATGTTTCAGATACATTTTCTCTGCTAAAAGTTAAATCTAGTGCTTGTAACTACTACACTTTTTGCAATCAGTTTCTTAAATAAAGACAGGAGGAAAAAATTCCTGGGAAACATGATAAATTACTATTTTTCAATTGCCTTGCACAGTCACACAGCTGTTAATAGGCACAGGCAGCTCCAAAGCTCTTTGGAGAAAAACCAGCTCCTCTGCCAGATATACTTAAGCATGTGGCTGGCTCCTGCTGGATGAACATGAGGCAGCTCTAATCACTTCTCTGAGACTTTTCTCCAAATCAAACGAAACAAAACAGACACTGAAAAACAACTTTAAGTTCTACAATTTTCTGTTTTCTTATGATGCTAAAAAAGAGTTCCTGTGAATGTACATATCTTCTACGGAACTACCTACTAGTGAATTCCTGAGTGCTAGAAAAAAAAGTCGTTGCAAATTTATCCATGTTTTCTTGGCTGATGCTAGAGGCTTGGCCAAAATTAGATGACAAACCACAGTTGTTGAAATCGACTTACCCCATATGCCCATAAATACTGCAAACACCAGTGTTCCAAAGCTATCAAATATACAGAGTTTCTGGAAAAATGGAAAAAAAAAAAAGGCTTAAAATATAATCGACCACTTTTTTTCTTCTACACTGACCCAGAACAGAAGCTGCTTACTGAACATGTTGATTTTTAGCTTTTATGTAGTTTAATAAACAATCTTTATTGACAGTGTTTCCTCAATTTCTGTCAATGTACACCACCCTCCAGTAAATTAAGGAAATTAAATGCAAAGACCAGAATTAAAAATATAAGCAGCATTAATAAATTTTTTAAATTTTTAATAAAAAAAAATAACACCCCAAATTATCAATGTGAGGGGGAATTAGCACTCGGATCTCCTGATTCTGAAACATCATTTGTATAATTAAATAATTTTTAATTAAAATTTAAAACCCCCTACAGTCTGGCTGTATCATGGCTAGCAGGACATGGCTGTGTCACAGCTTCTGTCATGGCCCATACCAGCCTCTCCGTGTACCCATCCCCTCTGTTGACAATATGGGTTAAATTCAAGGCATGGATGCAGATAACTTCTTTGGGGAGGGAGGGGCAGAATTTAGAAATGTCAAAACATGCTTTAAACATTTTCTTAGCAAAATTGATTCAGAGCTACTGATTTAATAATTGAACATGGGTTTTCTTTCCCCTGCCCCCCAATGGAAGAAGTACCCCGAATGAAATCAAAGTGTTTAATATTTGATTAAAACCCCCCTTTAGTCCTGTATCAAATATTTGGGGACTATGTGAAATAAAAAAACTTATTTTTTTTCATCTTAGATCAAAATGGACCGATTATTGTTCTTGTTTTTACTTTTCTAAGTTCAGTCTCTGTATCAAAAGGCACAACTATTTGCACAGTTCTAGCAATTCTGCAGAACATTAGTGGAGGAACAACATTGTTTTATATGCAGTACTAGAGAAACTGCTACTAAACTTCAATAGCATGTATATAAGCTGTAAATGTAGTTACCTTGGATGATTCACAGGTGATGGTGAGGTTCCAGTAGGTACACGCTTTATCACACTGAGGGCACATTATGATATTACCTCCTATGTTGGGATCACATACTTCTTGGCTAAAAACAAAACTAGTCAGTCGCTCACCAACACTAAATTCTTTAGTCCTTTTTCACACATGAGGACAGTGCAATAATCTCAGGGAACTGAGAAATAATGTACCAGTGATCTGCTCTCAAGAACCCCTCCTCCCCGCCCTGGCAACACATCCCTATTTCCATTCTTAGTCCTCATCTCAAAAATGGTTGACATGGGAGGAAAATAATTTCCATCACTTGTACATGGTGGCAATTCTCGAAACTGCTCACATTAAAAATAAAACAACTCTTCAAAGATCTCACACTCTTCAATAGGAAACCCACACTTCCATGCTCACACGTGCTACCATAGCGAGTCTGAGGGGAGAAGGAAGAGGAACACTGCGTACCAAGGCAAGGGATAGCTGCAGAACTGAAACGGCTACCTAGTCCCTGCAGTCTACTAAAGAGGATCAGATTGGAAAACGTGCAGACGCAGGCCGCTAGGGTGATTCAAGGAATGGCAGGTCTGCCTCCTAAGAGATAGCAAAAAAGTTGCCATCTAACTAGTACCTACCAACCTAGTATGGTCGAGGCTGAAACGTGATGTAATTCTTTCTACAAGTACATCAGCGGGGTAAACACCAGGGAGGGAGATGAATTATTTAACTAAGTGATAATACTGGCATAAGCTAAATGCGTATAAATTGGCCACGGGAGCAGAGTTCCCCTTTAGCACATTTTATGAAGATGAACACCCTGCCTGAAGGGGGTACACAGTGTGATGGCCTGTAGACGATTTGGCACAGTGACCCGGGTGTTTTTCTCTGGGTCGTTGTGCCATGGTTGAATTTTGGCACGCTCTGGTGAGGGAAGCTGTGTCACAGCTATGCCTCTCCTCCCAATGCATTCTGGGCAGCTGAAGCCCCCTGTGCTGTTGTTCTTCCTGTTTTCTTCTCCCAAAAGAGAGGAAAGAAATTTTGGGGGTTTTATCGAGGTCTTTGGGTATCTCCTTTAAGGATTACCACAGTGAAAATGGTGTGTTACGGCAATTTGATTTGACTTCTGACTGCCACTCTTTTCTTTGTGTTTCTGCACTAGGTGTGGTGAACCTAGACAAAATATAAAGAAAATGCTGAAATAACTCTCAGATGTCTATCACTGTAATGGTCCATGGACACCCATTACTCCTCTAGCTCACATTTTATGCATTTACCTTCAAATCCATAACTGTTGTTTTTTGCCTTCCATTTTGCCTCTTTTATTATGCAGTGCCTTGCAAACCCCGTACAGTTCACCACTGTAGGGGACTAATCAAAATTGCATGTGATATTAAAATTGGCCTGATCAGGTACCTCCATGTGCAGTTGTCCTTTGTCAGGCATCCATACAGAAAACAGCCAACTCCTACAACTGCAGCCACGATCAGCATGTTAGTGTAAAAGCCCAGCCAAGCAAAGTAGATTCCAATTTTTTCTCCACAGTATTTCCTGTAGAGGGTAAAGGTTTTTATCTGAAATGGTAGTAAATTCACATTTTTGTTTCAAATGGCTCTTCATTTCAGACATTTTGTGCCAACTCATATGGTCATATTCCTCCGGTTTCAACTTTGTGATTGCAGAAGTATTACAGCTGGGTATTTCTATCACCATTTTTATGCTTTTATAAGAGGATAGGAAGCAGGGGGGGGAAAGGAAAAAGAGAGAAAGATTATACCTTGCAAAGAAAAATTTTAACTGGTTGCCTTTTCATGAACTGATTTATCGTGAAACCGTGCTCAACATATGCTCACATGCGTGAGCTGATACAGGTGTATGTACCTGCCCTCAGTACTGAGCTGTGCCTCTCTGATGTCCCCAAAACCAGACCTGTTATGTAAATTCCTAGTTCCTTCTGCATTAGCCCAGCCGCAGTCACACCAACCTGATGAAATCCAGGGGTTGCAGTTTGAAAATGTTTTTAGGATGAGCCCATTCTCTGTAGAGAAGATATCGTTCACTTGGGCAGTCAGGATCAGTTGACGGGTGCCTAAAACTAGACTGCAAAACAGAAGGAGCATGGGAAGAAGATACCGTTAATCTAAGCAGCATGGATCTCATCTCTGCAGACCCCATGCCATGAAGCCAGAGCCTGGAATAGCCTTTTTGCCCAGTCTCACTGCAAGCCAGAAAAAGAGCAGGAAGGCAGCTCTGGGAGTGCACCAGGATTCAGGATAGAAGGTTGTCAGAAAGGCACCTAATGCTAAAGCAAATGCTTTACATATGTGAGCTGAAAATAACAGAGACTCATAATGAACTTAAATCTAAGCACATGTCAGCCTCTTGGCACTTACGCATAGAAAATAGGAAAGGTTCCATTCTAATTAGAGCACAGGACTGCATTAAAATTGATTTTAAGTAGCTCTAACATGCTTACATGCTTTGCTTCAAAATAATATTGTACTGGAATGAAGGCTGGAAAGTCTGAGGGATAAATCCAGGGCTTCTAGTCTCTGTTTTAAATTTAAAGGAGAGTTCACATGGAGATAATCCTTGTGGTTTTTACTAGGTTATTTAAAAATCTATTTCAATAAAGCCTATTTTATTTGAGGGAATTTTCCATTCTATATCTGTGATACAAGAAGACAAGTGACATTTGTAGAAATCTATAGGCTACTTTTGATTTTCAGAGTAGCTGTGATATATAATTTTAATTGTGTAAAAAGACAGTCATTAATTACTAGGCATACTGAGTCCAAATTACCCATGCCATGATAGAAATAGCCTGCAAGGCAGGTTTTAAATCTTTAAAAGGAAACTTTAAAAATGAATAGTCATGATGATATTAATTCTATCCTGTAAAGCTTTGGGTCACTTACAAAAAACATGATTTGTCTTGATTCTGCCTTAAAGACTTCCTTGAAATCCTTGGAGACCTCCTGAATATGTTAAGCAGAGTCCAAACAGCTGAAGCAGTTACCAATCCTGACCTCCCATGTTCTCAGTATCTTCTCAACAGAACACACCTTGGACACAGAATGGTGGCTCTGATGGGGAGGAGGTGTGGGAGTGTGGGTGTACAATAAATATAATGCAGTCTGTGCTTACTGTATCCCATTTGCAGCCTCACATGGAGTTTTTCCTTAGTCAAATACGCTGAAATCTGGGTTTTTTTTCTCCTTCATTTTCTTTTTCCGTGCTATTGCTAGCCTTTGTATACAAAACAATTTTCAGATAACTTGCTTCTTTAAATGGTATACTTTAAAAAGCTTCAGAGTTGTAGCTATAAAAGCTGGCTTTCTTATTGCAAGATGAAATTCAACCCAGTTAAACTTTTCACCACATGATTCTGACACCAATTCTGAGGTGTTGGACTGGCCGGACAGAGCCTTCCTGCAGAAATGCGAGTGTCCTTGCATGAATGTCACAATATTTGGGAACTGTGTGAATGTTTCCCACTGTGTGAGACAGTCACACATCCTAAGATGAGATTTGTATTCTACATCTTTATTAATAATGTTGGCATTTGATAGGAATTTTAATACTGAAAAATTGAATACTGAAAAAAGGGACAATGTTAAAATTGATTTAGAACTGATGATACAGTGCATCATGGGAACTATCACTCAGGCCAGGCACTTTACTGAGCTACATCTCCCGGAGATTATAAGGTTAACACCTCCTAAATGAAATATTTTGTTTTTCAGTTATGGAGCTACATTTTTAACCAATAGTGCTTTGGAAGAAAAACTGCTTAGCCAAACTATGTCCTGTTCTAATATGTGGATATAATAACCAGTCAAGGAGTAAGGCAATCAGTAGTGCTTGTATCTTTTGATATAAACCCCATAGATACAGTTCAGACCTCTATATCAAAATACATTTTAGTTACAAGCACTGGACTTACATCATGAAGGGGAAATGCCGCTTTGTAGATTCCCGTGTCCAGTAATTTGTTAATGCCAAACTTTTTCACGTTGTTTTTGGTTGCATATTCCACACGGGACAGGATAAAATGAACCTGAAATTTAGAAAATATTTTTCTGTCTCTTGCAACCTGAAAGTAATCATACATAGCTCTACCTGTTTCAGCATCTAATCGAGTTAGGAAAGGGTAAGCAGTGCAGACAAAATTAATTGCACAGGCTATGTGAACCATTCAAATCCCTCCTTTAAATACAGGTGGAACAGAAACAGGACAAATGTAAGGTATGTTTTCCTTCTGGCTTGCCCAGGCTCTTTCATAAATGAAGCAGGACTATTGCATCCCAAATATTTCTAATTTTTCAGGATGCTTTCATGAAGGTAATTGCACTGATCTGATTACAGGAATCTTTTCTTTTTAAGATTAAATGCTAGAAATACTCCATGGACTTACAATTCGGCTTCTAGTTGCAGGATTGAAAAATGTGTCTTTGTCTTGCATATAGAAGTTGGACAAATGCTCCCTTTGAAAAGGGGCAGTGAAAAACTCTTGCTCAGGTTTGATGATCTTTTCATCCACTCTGAAGAGTCTACTAAACCAGTTGAAAGCCGAGTCCCGCATTTTCAGGTCGTTGGGTTGCAGAGGCAATTTGATGTGCATAACCTCGGCATACATGCACAGCACTTCCCAAGGTGCATGCACTTTCACAAAAATAAGTTTTTCATCCAAAACCTGAAATGAAAGAAAATTAAAAATATGTGTGTAAGGAAATTAAAGCAAAGATTTTGCATAACCATTCTTAAACTATCCAGAATTTTCTTTTTTTTTTTTACATCTCATACATGATCTATTCAAAGTTGCTTTCATTGTCCATCTTAGCAAATACATCATTAGCTTCTGTAAAAGCACTGACATGAGGTGGAAACACTCGAGCATATAAAGGCATATAAAAGTATATAAAAAAAGGCCGCTAAATGTTCCCTTAATGCTTAATGTTTACATCTCTGCAGAGTATTTTACAAAGCAATTTAAGTTTAACAATGCTTCTCCCATATGGGTTAATTAGGAGCGTTTGTACTTGTAGCCTGGCAGGGCAGCTGTGGCTTTGGAGCTGCCAGTAACTCCCTAGCAGTTCAACTACAACTACAGGGTGACGTGACTTGGTGAAAGTAGTCTAGGCACCCATGGGTGCTCCTGGGCAACATGAATTCCCAGCTTTATAGGGAGAATGGGGAGAGAGAAATCAGCTGAGACTGCTGAGAAAGACAGCACGGGGCACATTTGCTCCCAGTTACACACCCAAACCAGCACCAGTATGCAGAGGGAACCCTGACAGCCACCTGTCACCTGTCTACACCTGGCCTGTAGACATTCTATTTATGCCCTGCGTTAGTAAGCCTCAGCCTCATGAAACTACATGATGAAGCTCGTTGGAACATCGGTCACGTATCTGATCTAGCCTGGGGAAACTTCCAGTTTCCAAAGTTTTTCAGTCATGATTGTGGCAGAACTATTGAAAACTGCAACAGGTAAGTATAGCAAGAGGGCCACATCAGACTTCCAGCAAGTGGTTTACTTTCTTACGAATGTGAAGAGCCAGACCGCATCCTTCGATGTGCAGCAGGAGCCCTCGCTGCAGAAATCAAATAAATACCCTGATGCCATGGATTCTGAGTCTAATTTGGGAGGAAGAGGTAAAGCGACCTTTTCTGGAGCTCACTATAGACTACCAAATGACAACCAATTTAGACTGGAAGTGATTGTCCTGGACCGGGAGACCCAGACGGAGCACTGCAGCCCTGCAGGGCAGGAAGGGAAGGGGCTCTGAGGGGCCTTAACCCTCCCTGCAAGAGACAGCGGCTCTTGAGCTGCCTGCAGGTGACATCACAGCCCAAAATATACAAAGCATGAGAGTTATAACTGCTTGCACGGTGCCAGGCCTTGTGAGGAGCAGGGTCACTGCTCTTCTGGCAGGGGCATTCTGCCCCAGACACCCACTGGCTTCCCACATGTCCTACAGAGCCTGAGTGGGGGGGGAAGAACCTCTCCTCAGAGTATAGCCAGTAATTTTTATCTTCCAAGTGCTGAGCAAACACAACCTGTGTAATCACCCAGATTCCCAACTTCTATTTTTCAGAGGAAGGAACGGACACAAAGTTTAAAAGATTTTGCATCAGAACACAGAGATGCTACTGATAGAAAAATGGTGGGCCTTTTTCTCCTGAGAGGAGAGAAATGTTACTGTAAATTCATATATCCAGTTTCCTTATTCCCGTAGGGGCAGCTTTTGCTCAGACACAGCTGTTCACACAGAGAAGGGCACTCACCGATCTTGTTGCTTCAAGTTGCAAGCCGTTGTTTATCAGGTTTGATTCATATACTTGTCTCTTCCTCTGTTAAAATGCATTGAACACTGTAAAATATCTGTTCCAAATTTCAAAAATATGTATGCATAGAAGAATGGAATTGCTTCCCAAAACAAAGAATCATTGGATTGTTATCTCTAGAGCCTACTTGACAGCTACTGTAGTGATAGGTACAGCCTTATCTACTAATGCTGATCAGGTTTTTATGTCTGATGTGCAATATTGCTGTCAAATGCAATTGTGGAAAATTCACCCTCTCAGTTTCTGGTACATTACAGAGGTAAAAATGTGCCCCTAATTTTGAATTTTGAGAGCAGCTACCCCTGGAACTTGTGATCTCCTTCACCTTTAGTCACTAATTGGATTACTGACTGCAGCCTCCCTCCCCCCCATTGATACGCCCTTTAGAAAGTCTTCATTTCAAGGGTTTTCCATCACACTTCCAGCAACCCGTAACTTTATTCTTCTTTCACGGTAATCGTATGAGTTCACTCAGTGGTTCAAACTGTAGTAGCCCTCTACGTTTTAGTCCATGGATAAGCATCCCCAAAGGAAGAAGCCAAGAGCTGTAGCACTTGTAGAATCAGTAGTGCTGTTCTAGGAGCATTCAATGTCCCCAGAAGGACAGGACAAGTTTTCCTCAGTAAAGATGAAATTCATGGATCATTTTAATTTCACTTCACAGTTACCAGCATTTGGCAGGTAGTGAGTTACAAAAAATCTGAAATGTCTTTGCACTCTTGAATTTACTTCTCCGCACACATGACCTCCCCCCAGAAAACGCAGAGACAGGCAGCTCCTCTCCCCTCCAAATACAAAATATACAACTCTATACGGGATTTATAAGAAATTTTGAAACTTAATGTGAAGTAATCCAATTTAAAAGCTATCTGCATCAACCAGATAGTTCCCCAATGAGCTATGTCTTTATGTAAGCCAAGGCTAGCCAGCTCTCCCTGGCCTACAGACTGCATGTCAGAATATCAGCATGGGTAAGGGTGGGGAGGGTGGGGGTGGGGGGGAGCAGGCACCTGTAGGCAGCTACGGCCAGGGTGGGAGTTTCTGTGAGCAGTTTGCCAGAAGGAGATGACATTAATGCACTGGGGACTGATGGCTTTATTCCTGAACCAGGCTAGGCTAGGCATGCAGCGAGGTTCTCACAGTGACTTGGTGATACTACTTTCTTACTCCCCGATTGCTTTCATGCCTCTGGCCAATTTTTTAGTTGTTTATATGCCCTGTACTTAAAGGATTCTGCACCTAGGACTACAGGAACTTAAAAGAAGAATGGTCCAATGGTTTCTGTCGCCTAGTTCTCTATAGCCAGACTAACTGCCTTAAGATCTGTGCTTAAGATCCAGGCCTTTTGCTACTATGAAGGACCAGAGTCAATGAATGACCCTTTAGATAAAGTCTTAGGAACTTTGATAGGTGCATGGAAATTGGTCTTCAGGACTAGACCCAAGACACACTCACTCCATGGGGCAAAACCCAGATGCTTCAGCAAAAAGGACAAAAATCTTCAGGAGTTCCACAGAACAGGTCAGTTGTATGTCCACATAAATTTCATCCAGTTCTTTAAATGTTTGAAGACTGTCCTAAGTCCCCAAAGCAGGAAAAACTATTTTTCCAAAACTCTAGCAAGTCTTGGAATTAATAATTGTAAAAGTGAACAGCCTACCCCATTTATACTTTGTTAGTTCTCAACTGCAGCATCTGCATGTGGCAATGGTCACGATAGACTAATTTCATATTTTGTTAAAAGGTATTTCTTTTATCTGTTTTGGATTTTCTGCCTTTTTATTCCAGTGAATATCACCTTCTTCTCAGGTTAGGAACAGGAAGAGCCAAATTTTTCAATCTGTTTTCTTCTTTCATCAATACTTACCACATTTCTCCTTATTCCTCTCTTTTCTCGGGATAAAACCACAATCCCAAACTTTGATAGCACTCTTCATAGATGTATCTCTCCATGTCCCATTAATCCACTTGTTTATTGGTGACAGTATAACGCTTTTGATATTTTTTCATTCTGTATATAACACTGTATATATATATACATGTAATATGCACATTTATAATGTATTGTATATATGTAATATTTTCTATTATATAGAGTTTTGATGGTCGCTGAACCTTGAAGAGGACATTTAATATAGCTGTTTCCTGTGACAACTAAGTCTCTTCTTTGTACTAACAGCACTAACTTAGAATCCCAAATCTGAATGAGTATTTTCCTTGCATTTTTCAATGTTTCATAGGTAATAGCGTTCTCCATTCTCCTTCAAAGCTAAAGGTTCACAGTCATCTTGGCTTCTGAGTAAACTACATAATAATTTCCTCTACAATTTTTACTATATCATAACTCAATCCCCTTACCAGATCATTAATATACGTAGTACACAACATGGGAGTTGTTTGTTACTCCACTATTAACTCTTTTGCCATTTCATCCTACCTCTTTGCTTCTTCCATATTCATGTGGTTCTTTGTAAGGTGAATAATACCAAATAATGAAAATGTTTCAACCTCAGTTCTGCTTTGTTTCAGCAAATAAAAAAGGCAGAGAGCTAAATACCTGTTTCATTTCTTCCTAAATAGCACAAAGATGGATGCAGGGCAATTCTCATTTGTAGAAGTCTAATACTTTTTTTTTTTTATCTTACCATTCAGATTGCTTTAATAATTTATTATGGCAAGGAGTTCCCCAAATTAATTTTGCCCTCAAAATCTTAGAGGAATGTTGACAATATTAAGGATTCTAATAATGCATTAATGCAAGTAGTGAGAAACAAAGCCCCTGGGAGGCTTTGCTAATTAGGGGCTTTGCTATTTTATATAAATGATTGAATTATGCACATGATGATCTATGGAGGAGCTAGACTTTTACCTAGAGGAGTCTATAGTGGTTTTGCATTGACTGGGGAATACAGCATACAGATATGATAGCTTATTAGGCTGGAAGGTGGAGACTGTCCAAAGTTTATTTTAGTATCCGGCATTTTGTTCAGCTACCTGCAAGGCTAAGTTGTAATAATAATGTAATCATGGCAATGCTGATGATTGAAACCTGACACAGATTTTGATGATTGAATGGCTAGTCAATAGACTAAGACACTATGGGATACATAATCATATACAATCTTAAGAAAGTGAAAGCATAGTGTAAGTAAATGCCAAGTATTACAGGCATGTAGCATGGTTAGCTCTTGGGAGCTACTTTTTCACCATAATGCTTTCAATGTCTGGTGATTGTCTTGCCAAGCTGAGGAGACTAACAAGATTGTGGGCCTGGAAATTGGTAGCAGACCACGAGCAGTTTTTTTCTCTGTGTTTTGTAAATGGTAGGGAGCACTTGCTTTGATTACAGTGACAGGAGGACGCCAACTCCTATCTTTGTTTAGTTTCTTTTGCACAAAGAAAAGTTCTCCATAACAATATCCGTGTGGCTTCAGGGGAAAAATCCTAACAAGGAAGGAGAGCTTGAATAGCCTGTTCTGCCTTACCTGACAGGTAACAGATAAATCACAGTCAATAAGTGAAAGAGCATGGGGCCCAAAGCCTCCCCCATGGAACTCAGCTAAAGGGGGTGGAGAGGAGAGGATCACTGTATCAATATTAGCTGCCAGCTCTCACAGTTTCTTTGATGGTGTTTGGAAGCTTTCCTGAAAGTCCCAGCTGTCAGCATCAGGAAATTAATTGATTGAGAAGCTCTGCTTCTGTAAGCTTCTTTCCCTTGTGTTTGAAGATAATCACAAAAATGTGAAGCAGAATATTCTATAAAGGCTGACACAAAAAAAGTAAACCCAAAGAACTCCAAATACATATTTTCTGAGATACCCTCTGATTTTAAGACAGCCTCGTGATTTTCTGAAACCTGATTCATGACCACACAGAACTGGCAATACTGCAGTCTAGCCCTGCTCGCTTCTAGTCACCCTGTTGGGAAAGACCCATTTCTGGTCCTATGAATGTATGCAGTAACTTCAGAGTAACTCCTTCCTTCCATTTGTCTTCCTATCCTTCTGGCACCCTTCCTTCCATCCATCAGGCAAAGAAGTAAAAATTTGTGTGTGTGGGTTGCCTCAGGAACAGAGATTTTATTTCAGTGAGTTCCCGCTTCAAAACCAATCCATCCAGCAGACACCAGGGCAGGTGTGGTTGCCCTCCTCCCAGTGTCAAAGGTCGCTTTTGTCCTCGTTAGAATTCCTGGGTAGGTCGGTTGAGGACACCATGGGCACGTAGAGCCTGCCATCCTCTACTACCTCAAATCACTGCATAAAATGGCACCCAGGTACCCTTCTTTCTGTAAACCCAAGTATTGTTCTCTCACTGTAGGTATGACACATGCTAAACAATGGGAGAAGTACAATTAGTTTTTGAAAGGTTATCCAAGCTTTTTTTTTGATGGTTATCTAAACTAAATGAGTCTAGAGGCAGGAACTGTTCATTGTTTGCTTATGAAGACAAACTTCTCTACCCCTGCTGGATTTCTCTGTAAGACCGTACTTAAAAAAAAAAAAAAGATGTGTGAGATGCATGTAATAGTCTCTGCTAATTATAGTTTTCATTTAATTTGAAACACCCCCCCTGCCCATTGCTGTAAAGCACAGATTAGTTCATGGCTGGAAGTGAAGGTTTTGCCCACATTCCTACTTAAATTATCGACAGTCTTTCTGTTTATTTCTGTTGGGGGGAAGCAGATGGACCAGAATGACATTCTCCATCAATTTATTTTGAATTCACCTTTCTGGTGCTAACCCTTTAACTTTCAAAAGTGAGCTCCTTGAGGAACTCAACAGATAAAGTTGGCATTTTGGAGCATTCCTGGAAAGACTGGTGATACTTAATTCCTATTCTGATGGCAACCTATCCTGACAAATAGGGTATATCAATTGCGGGTTTAAAAAACATGCTTTGGGCAGGAATTTCAATTGCTTGCAAGGTACAGTTTCTGGAATCTGCTCCTGAGAGTTTGATTTTTGCTAGTGCTTTCAAAATTAATTGTATACCACTTAAAGACATTTGGAGTTTGAATTGAGTTGCATATATGAATCTTATCTGCTAACTTTTGGATCTGTAAATTATGTTAGAAACTTCCATGAGGATGTCATTTCATTAGTTTGACTTTGCCTCCTTTAAACCCGATTTCAGAAACACATGAAAATGAAGGAAGCACAGCACCACTGAACATCTCTGAGAGCTTCAGAACCCCGTATTTTTGTTCCTTCTATCCAAATCACCCTCATGCTTTTAGTTAAGTTATTTCTTTCTGTCCTCTGAGCTGTTTTCCCAAGAATACTGCTAATTAATATAAATTTAATGCTGGGCCATTTTCTGTTACACTTGTGTAATTCTTTTGAAAAAGGACAGAAAGCTATTCAAATCAAATACAATAATGGTCCCAGGACTCAATTATTCTCTTGCTGCAGAAGAATAGATTGGTCTGTGCCCTGTTTCTCTGAATCCAGTAAATTGGATACCTAGAGGTCTGATTTTCAAATCCTTCTGACAAAATTCAGTAAGCGTTTGGGGACTCCTCCACTCTCAGTATCATACAAAGCCATTCAGCGCAGCACCCAAAACTTTTCACTTCAGAAACTTAGATCTAGATATGTCCACTAACAATTTAAATTCTGCCCCAACTTCTACGTCATGCAATCAGATGGGGTGCAGTGTGCATTAGACAGAATTTGTCCCAGCGACTACATTCCTGGTCCCTACAATTCACAGACCTGTAACGTTGCACATGGCCAGTGGAGACCTTGCTGCTGACCTCAGTGAGGTGAAGTGATGAGAGAACAGACTTCACTGGATCTGCTATTCTTTAATAAGCTGCAGTTTCCAAATTCTGTGAACAATAAAGCTCTGGATAATAGCTCTATAAAACTGCCAGGGGAGTCAAAGAAGGAATAGCAGGAGCAAGGAACTTATGTAGGCTTAAAGCACCTTGAATTACACAAGATACTGCTTATAAAATTTGGCATTTTCAGTTCATCATTGATCAGAGACAGACAGTGATATATGCAGTATTTAAAGCTGATAGTAAATGGCAAGACTCCTCATTTTTGTTGTATTTCATCACAAGGGTAGAAGTCGTTTGCCCCAGAAAAAAATACAACCAAATAAACAAGAGTGTCAGTAGGACAGGTTATCAAGTAGGTCTTATGCCAACACTGATAAAACCCATATGTATCTTGGGCATCATCATCCCCACACCATTCTGGGAACTGTGGTAGGCCAAAATGTTAATTCTCTCCCCGGAATTCCAAGGATGCAAAACTGTACCATAAATGTCATATTCCTTTCCATCTCAGACATAAGGTATCAGTGTGTTGTTTCTTTGTTTCAAATATTCTATTCACATTTGTTACTTTATTACTTCTCGGTTTCTCTCCTTTCACTCCTAGTATGAGTGTGAGCTAGGTCCCAAGGTAGCATCCTGCATCCCACTCGGGAGGAGGTACAGGAAGAAAAATATTATCAGTGCTGCCAATGTCTGTGCAGCCTTTGCTTAGGGGAATGAAGATTTGCAGCACATACAGCTTCCTCCACTTGCACAGCAAGTGATCTCAAGTGAGACGAAGGACTTCTCTGAGATGACTAAAATGTTTGCGTGCTTGGAGCTGACCTGCACTGGTCCCATCCTAAAAAGTTAGAAAGCTTACATCTATCCACATTTTAAAAGACTGTTCCTCCAACAATAGATTTAGAAATGCATTTCTAAACTGCCGACACCTGTCTGTGAGGCTTTAGAGAGAGGGAGCCAGTACCGCTGAGTTGTATCACAGGAGTTTGGTTATGACCAGGTGACTCATTTCAGCTTATGTGACAGACTCATTGAACAAAATCCTCTCCTCAATCCCTCTTCTCCTTCCTCCACCTTTCAGTGCCCTCTGGTACTTTACCCTATGTGTAATGTTTTGTCAGTTTCATGCCCAGCTTTCGATTTTTTCATTAGCTCTCCAGCTCAGTGTCATCACACTTGTATCCTTTGTTCCTGTCCTTGGAAGCCCTCTGTAACCACCACTTCTTCATCTTTGTCTCCTATCCTTTCTACTGCCCTTTCAGCACCATATGCATTCCCAGTATCAAAATTCTTGCCTACATATTCCACAGTACCCCTATGGCTTCAGATTCTCCCTATCCATGGAAATCCTGGCTCTGAAAACTGCTACCACTGCTGTTTTCAGCTTCCTCTGACACATCCATGTCACCCAAATCACGCGCCTCCACCTCCTGGCCATAATTCTGTCCATACAGCCTTTGTTGGCCACTTTGCTGCCAGGCCACAGAGCTGGCTCTTGTTCAGCTTGCTGTCCACCAAGACCATGAGGGCCTCTTCCACAGAGCTGCTTTCCAGCCACTCAGTCTTCCACCATTAGTCTAAGATACTCTTGTTCTCACATTTGTTGCATGTAGGTAGCCTGCTTCTTCTTCCTCAGCACACCACAGATTCAGTGTGGCTGAAGATCTTTGTAGGACTGAGACTTTTGAAAGTAAACTTTTTTTGCAAGCACCTAGCGCGTTACCCACAATCTCCTGGTCTAACTATTCATGGTTTCATTCTGGCTAATGTCCTAACATTAATGCTGAGCTATAAGTACTACTCCATTGCTCACATTTAATTTCCATCACTGTTTGGAAAAGAGTCATTATATTTTTAAGTATATTTGGGCAATGGCCAAATATTACAAACATAAATGTAAAATGCTAATTGATAAAAACAATTGTTTCCAAAGGGGCAGCTTTTTGTTTCTAATTACCTCTTTCAATTAATTTTTATTGCTGATCCTGTGATCACGTGTAATGCAACATCCACCCACCACAGGACTCCCTGAAACCCTACTAACGACATTCCTTATGGCTGCCCCGTTAATGCCAATGACAACACTGTGTAATGAATATCAACCAACTTAGTACAGGCCTTTTTACTCCTACTCTTCTCTTTCCTAACTGCAAATCATTATTTGTATACGAGGTCCTTTCAGTGTTATCTTTGTCCTTGCCTGTCTCTACCGGAGGCTGCTGCTGGAACATGGAGAGTTGCTAAATCAGAGAAGTGGGTGGGTGGGAGACCACAGATGCCAAGGGTACTACAATCCCGTGTATGGCTATTTCTCAGGCAGTTCGCAATTACAATAGCTCAGTGGCATGACTGAGCTTGTTTTTGTGGCCCTGGGTGCCATAATGAATGTAGTCCACTGATAGAACTACTGAAATAATTACAAAATAATAGTTAAAAATAATCTATGATTATAATTCATAGCTGCTAAGGGGCATCAAGCAGTCACTGGCTTGAGTCAGAGATTTTTTGCAAGGTCCCTAGGGAGGACCAAGCTGTTGAAGTGTCAAGGGGAGGAGTGGTACAGGGAGAAATTCTGATGGTAAAGTGATGTACAGTTATTTCCCATAAATGACTTGGGTAGTTTATTGGGCAGAATATGTTCAGCAGCTATGTTCATAACTGTGATCTGGAGCACCTGGTCAGCTGCCGCCTTCTATGGGTTCCTCTGAATACCCTGATTTTAATACCAAAGTCCACTAGGGGCCTAATTCAATCACTGTAGGTACAGAAAATTGCCCTGGTCTGAAGATCATGGTGTCTAATTCTAACCGGGAAAGCTGATACCAGCATTTTTCTGCTCACATCTCCTGAAGGATTCCCTCCCAGAAGGATGCTCTGAGGTCACCTAGCACATGCTGACAGACACAATGTGCAGTGCTCTGCCCATTTATACAGCAGTCTGCTGGCTTGAGCCCACCCCTGTTCCCTGCTCAGTTTGATGGGCTTCAGTCTCCCAGCTCCCAAGAGTACTCCTAGGACAGGGCAATGCAATTGCCATTCTGGGTGAGGGCACTGTCCTTTCTGCCTACTGCTCTTAACACCCAACAAATGATTCAGATGTATCCTGAAAATAACTTACCTTTTGCTTTTTACGATCATTCCTCTTATGAGTCATTTTTTTGCTTTCATCTTCATACACCAAAACAAAGTCAATTCTTCGCTGCCCATCGCTGAAGAACAAGGAGTCAGGCTTATCATCAAAATCAGCCTAGAAGGCAGGTAGGATAGGTTACTATGAAGAACTTTACCTGTTAGTACCTTACTTGCCTCCTGTTACACAGTATTATTTCAGTGAACAGAGAAACTCAAGACATCAGACCACCAAACTGACAACAAAAGTAGCACAGAGTAGAACAGAGAAAAAAAAGTTGGGCAGTCTCTGCAAGACATAAGAACAGCAGAACTTTGACCTAATTTTGTTCTTTAAAAATAGCATATTAGTTTTTGGCAATGGGAGGAGCATTGGGATGCAGCACCATTCCCGAACAATGCATCTGTCAAGAAATTTGCATGCCATCATGGATACAATGTTAGATAGTCTGTCTACAAGATAATGTTGTTGCCTAATGGGAGCCTCAGAATTAGTGCGTTCCCATCTGTCCCCTTACCTGCCAGAAGTTTAAGCATCACTGCAATTAAAAAAAAAACAAAACAAAAAGCCCAGTAATTTCATGCACCCTAATACCCAAACCCACCATTGTCCAGAGAACAAAGAACATGACCAGGCTGCAGATGAACTCTCAAAATGGATGCATCCCATGTGGATTTATTTCTCTTTTCATTCGCAACATCTCAGCAACCAAAAAGCATTGTTGTATGCCACACATCCATCGTGTTATAATATATGCCAAAATAAAAAAGATTAATATATCCATAAGCCATTATCTAGTCCCTGGAGGAAAGTAGGATAGATTGTCATATCCACTAATAACATCTTGTGTGAAATGATACAAACACATTGATGACAGGGGAAGCTGAATCCTCGAGTAATGATTTTGTAGTTTCTTAGAGTGCTCTGAGGGCACTATCACATGTAACAACCCTTCCTTTCAGGTAATATATATAGCTGTAACATTATCAGAATCGTCATGTAATGAGCACCAAACTCTCAGCTACTTGGCCAAATCCATCCATGGTGTTAATGAGGGTAGTGCCACTGAAGCTGATAGATATCAAAAGTCTGAAATGGGACTCAGCATTGCATTAGAGATGGTAAGATCTTCAAAGCTGGCAAGACTCCCATACAGAACCGGAGAGGAGCCTTGGCTTCCAGATGGCTGGGCATACAGGGTGGCTCAGGGCAGGATCAGGCCAGCAAAATGACCGAGAATAATCTCTTGAACATGCTGAGCCTTTGGGCACATGTAAAAGATTCCCAGATGTCCTATCCCTGAAATTTCCCTGTCAGTGCAGACCAAAGTTCATGAGGGATGCCAGGTCCAGTTTTGGGAGTTTTGGGATATCTGGTCCACAGAAAGGCACATGGAAATGTGGTTATGGTGTCAGAGACCCCTTAAGTGCGGACTGAAATGGTTGTTCTTCAACTGTGATAAAACTGAGAAGAATGCCAGTCTTCAGTCAGTAGCACCCCAGTTCCAGGGAGCATACAGTGTTTTAGGAACCACATGTGTCAGTGTTTCCAAAACAAAATTTCCCAGGAGTTTTATTCTAAACCCCTCCCTGTGTACTATTTTGTTACTGTTTATTGGCTGAGCCAAAACAGTCAACCAAGATGTGTCTCCCCATAATTACAACAAAATTTCCATAGTTTAAATAAACTCAGGGGAGTTTAAGCTCACTATTTTTTTATGTTGTGTGTGCAAACGCTAGGATCTGCTGCAAAGACATCCTGTTAACTTAGTTGCTTCAAACAGTCCGAGCAGATTCTCAATTAGAACAGTTATCTTTGAGTCCTACCTGTGCCTAGAGATTTGTGACAAACCTGACAGCATGCAGCTGCTGACATACATACATGCATATATATATATATATATACTCACACATGCTGACATAAGGCCAGTATACATGTATATTCTATGTTGGTTTCACAACCTGGCTTAGCTTTCAGAAACTACCTAGGCAGTCACCAAATCAACATACAACTGCACACTGTGAAGAAATTTTTAGGAAAAAAATGCTTTAAACTTTCAGATGGCATCACCAGACCACAATGACACTGCTTATCACCCAAAGCAAGTCACAGATATGAATTTCTAAATTCTTGAGAGCTAGCATTGGCATAGTCCCATCAAGCAATCAGACTTGACCCTGACAAGTTTTCCTCCTGCTGAGGACTAGCCATGGGTGTAAAATGCAGCCCTGCTGTGACCATTTCCAGTCTCATTTAAAATATAATCATGATGATTTCACGTTGACTAGATTCCTGTCGGGCGGAAAGCGTTGACAACAGCCAACAGACCCTGTTGAGAGACAGCTTGGGAGGTGCTGGGGCGGCAGCAGCAGCAGAGAGGGTGGGGGGAGCTGAGCCCACCAGGCACCGAGCCCAGCCCCACAGCCGCTGCTCTCCCCCAGGACCCCAGCAGGCTCTGGCCAGGGCTAAAATTGCTCTGTGTTGCAATGCTGGAAACACAGAGCCCAAACCTTGTGATAATGAATAAGGAGGGGAAGTGTTGCCGCTGCATAAACCAGAAGGTTTTTTTAATTGGGCTTCTTCATCTTTTGACTCTTAGAAACAGCATTTATAATAACTTCTGTTTAAAGAGACAGAGTTTAGTTGTGAAACTCAAGCACTTGAAAGCATAAAAGCAATAATAGCTTTGAGTTTTTTTCACTAAAGCTTTGAGCTCTTTTTCCTATATGACCTATCCACAGGATAGAAAAGAAAGAAATGGCAGACAGCAAACATCAGATCAAGTTTTGATCTAACAAGTTTTGATCATAATTTGTGATTGCATGACTTCATTTAAGTACTTTTCCTTTAAACGTAGTCTCCTTTAAGCTTATAAAACTAATATGTAACTTAGCAATAACTGGCTTAACAGGATTGTCAACAACCAGATGAAAGACTGCCTGTTAATCAGTATTCTGACTCATGCATTTACTTACATAGGTAGTTTCATTCACATTGAGTACATACACATTACCATATACATACAACTTTCTATCTATCTATCTATCTATATCAAACTATGCATATATATAATGGAATATAGCTGAAAGTTTAATCAATATTGGACTGCATGAATCCAGATAGACAGAAGTTCAGACTTATGAAACTGATTTCTTAAATGTAATCTCTATTGCTTTTAATCACGAGGGCATTGTTCAATTGACCTATTCATAGACACTTTATATACCAATAAAATAATAAAGAATTGACTCATTAAACTGGAATACTTAAGAGATCAAGACCCACACAAATAAATTGTAGTGTAACATTAAATGTAGCTCAATTAAAAGTAAGAAGTAAAATGCAAATGGGAATGTAATAGTTAAGGTTCTGACAGCCACATTAACTGAGATGTGTGCTGTATCTTGTAATCCCTACTGGATAGTTTGTAATGAAAAATCATATATTATTCAATATAATTACCAGGGGAAAAACAAGACTGGAAACCAAAAAGATGTGCTGTACTCCATAGTTAATAATTCCTTTGAGACAATGTTTGTTTTTAAAAAAATGTGTAATATTATTTGACAGTATTACAAATGTTATTATCATACAAATGTACACAAGCTTGTGTGCATAGACACATAAGTTAATGAGGCTGAAATTCCAATACATAATTTTTCTTAAGTATCAGTAGCAAATTATAACCCAAAATAATGAACAGGCCCATTGATACCTCTTTGTTTTAGACGAAAAAAACACTGGGTCTATCTACTGCACTTTCTAATTTTCTTAGCCTCAGCGTAATCACATTTTAAGTACTGGCAGAGGCAATCGGTTGTGCACTCTAATGTTACAATAATACCCTAGTGGACAGCAGGTTAATACTGATTAACATCATTAATAAATAAAAAAATAAAATACATTTAGCTGTAAAACACTAATTATAGTTAGCACATACTCTGCGGCCCTTCTGAGCTCTCCAAGTGCTGTACAATCAACCGCTTGCCTACCACTGAGAGATGGGGAACTATTAGCTGCTTTATTAACAGAAGGAATCTGAAGGAGAGGAGGACCTGGCCGTGGACAAAGCTTTTTGGAACACTTAGGTTACACCTACGTGGGCTATCCTAGAGGCAGGACGGCCACGTTCATGTGGGTGTACCTCTGCATTTCAATTCAGAGCAGAGTCAGATCAGGTCAGCATCAGTGGCTCTTCACTCCAAGGAATGAGACTGGAGGTAGCCAAAAAAAGCCCAGAAATGTGTATAATGCAGACACCGCCTCCTCAGCACCAAATGCCTCGTTCTACAGACCCACTGCTTGGGTCCTCACTACCAGCGGCCATACACACAGCTGGTGGGATCCTGCCAGAGCTGGGAAGTTCTGCACTGATGCCATCAGCCACGCTGCAGGTGCCTGGCCAGCCTGTGCCATGCACACCCCCTCACTTACATACCTCCCCTTCATCCTCCCCAACTCCAGCCCTGCCGCGGCCACCGTGGCAAAGGAATAAGGAGCTTCCTGCGCTCTTTGCTAATCCAACACAAGCAGTTGTCAGTAAACAGCATCTGCTCTCCCAGCCCCCGGCACAGACTGGCACTTGGAGGAGGGACAAGCTGGCCACGAAGACAAGCTTGCCCCTCCACGCAGGCTGAGGTAACCAGTGTGACTTCAAGTGACCACATCATAGCCCTGACCCTCAGCCCCTTGACTCAGAGCTCCTCAGGTGGGAGACTACAGTGCGCTCCTCTGCACGTATAACCGGGCTTGCTGGTGTCTGAGGGGAGTTGTCATGTCTTACTCTTGAGACCGCTCCTGTAGTCATGGCTACATATGATGCCTGCAGCAGAAGATGAAAGGAGACCAAGTGGAAATCTCCCTTCAGCAGCAGTGATGCTCCATGCCAGGGGAGGAAAAATGGTGGCATTAGGAAGAAACCTGTCTTTGCTTTTCCAGGCTTCTCTGGGCATTATATTGTTAAACATTCAGTGGGGGTAGTGGTGGGAAGGGCAGCACAGAGGCAAGCATGAAGAAAAATATCTGCACAGGAATTGCAGTTATTTATTCTTTACTACACCCTGAACAAGCACAGTATTGTAAGCTGTTGTTTTTTTTTTTTTAAATAACAAGAAATTCTGCAGGAATTACTTATCTAACTGGAAGGATAAAAGTGCTTTAGTTTGCCCCCATGAGCCTTTGGTGTGACTGTCAATAGCACCAAATTTAATCATTACTGGAGGGATAAACCACTTGTCTGCGACCTCACATAATTTTCAGATATGCTTCAAAACGGCTTCCTGCAGCATGCCAGGGAATAAATCAGTACTGGGAAACAAGGGAGCAGAGCAGAGCCTGTGTAACATCGCCTCTGCTGACAGGCACCTGCAAAAAAATCCTCCCACCTGAGCACGGCAACAGTGTTGCGGGGGACCCACAGGTTACACTTCAGTTGTGGGTTTTACGTAGGTGAAAATTTCAGACTGCCTGTTTAGAAGCACAGTTACTTCTCTGTAGCAGGCCTCAGGAAACTTCAAATCAAGTAAATAAAAAGGAAACCAGGATACCATGAAACATAATTATCTGTAAAGTGCTTTGAGATCATCTGAAGAAAACACAGAAATTTAAGGTTCTTCTTACTGTCACAGCTATATAACAAGATCTTTTATTACTTTATGTTCTGAGTGACCAATAGAGACAACTCTCTGCCATTAAGACCAACACAAGTGTTTTCTTCTGGAAAATATAAGATATATATAATATATAAGACACTTCTGGAAGATATAAGTTTATTTGCATATCACATACTAATGTTGGTCTGTCTCTGTAGGGCCATAAAACTGTTACGCCTTTAACGTTTTTCCTTGTGACTCATATTTGCTAATAACAACAGAGGACTGTTTTAGTTCTGCTTTTAGCAACAATGAGATTATTAGCAAGCACTTAATCAGAAGAAGGTGGTTTTTTTTTTTTTTTTTTCTCACTTCCTCAACATGCAAAGAAGTTTTTGCTATGTAACAAACTGAAATAAACTGAGACTAAAGACAAAGTATAAAAATACGGGGCGTCGTTACAGTCATACATTTCTGTCAGCAGAAAGCAGTTGGTAACCGGCCAGGCATCGGGATGCCTTGTCCCCTGAGCTAAGTTTGGACCAGACACCCACTTGACTTCCTGTCTGAGCGTCAGGTTGCTGCTGGCTGCAGAAGGAATTCCAGTCACTCCTGATTAGAGAGAGACCAAACGGCCTTACTTTTAAAGAAAGGTGAAGACACTACTCTGCTGAAAACCTGCTTTTCAGTACCTCCCATCTTTCTTGGGATGCAGGAGTTGGGAAATCCACTCTTTTGGGCTTCCCTGAAGCCTTCTCATTGCAGAAATTGTATTTGAGGAGCAGCAGGAATAGACAATTTGAAGAAGTTATCCTCCCTTCTGCAGACGATGACTCTCAAAAAAAAAATCTGTTACATCCAAATTCAAACTATCTACCTATAAAGCAGATCAGACTGCAAAACGAAACATCTGAGAGCTGGAAAAGGCTTGAATTAATGCTGTCTATGCAGTTTTGTCTTCCTTGTACATACTGTTTATGATACATGACTTAATTGTACAACCACATGCCATACTTCTACCTTCCTTGTAGTAGTTACAGAATACTCCTTATTATCTTCTTCATTCGATGTCTTTTTTTGTTACACCTCATCTAAATAGCCTGAACACTTCAAAATAGGGATTTCCTTCTGACTATGCCTGTGGTACTCTCCTCACAGAATCTCAGTGTTCTACAAATGTTGAGAAGTTTAATTTTACAAGATCCCCCAGGAGAGAAAGTAACAGTATAACCCTCATTTTAATGGTGATCACATAAGGCATCTAGAGATCAATGCTGAAACCTGTTGACTGTCTCCTAAATTTTGGGTTGCAGCTTGAGACACCAGGACAGTGACATCTTTCCAGAGAGCTCAGCGATTATCTCTCTTCAAAGAGCAATACACTCACTTTCAGGTCCGTATGTGACTGTTTTGAACTAATGCAAACAGAGCCACAGATGTTCCCCTTTGACACTCAGGAAATAAACAAAAGCTGGATGTGACTTTGCAAGACTCGCACAGAAACCCTGTAGCAGGAGCAGGGATAAAATCCAATTATCTAGGACCAATTCAGTTTCTCTAGTTGTAGGAGCCTTTCATTCCTTCCCTGCTATTTCCTGCCACATTTACACCTTGATGAAGTACTACAAACAACATTCTTGCAGAATTTGGGCTTTTTGGAGATAAATGTCCTACTTGTGCCAGATGAAGCAGGGATCTTGTGGCAAACTTAGCATGTGAACCTCTAATTGGAGACGGCACCATAAAAAGAACAAGACCATTTTTATTAACCAATAACTTAGTTCTGGCTACTCCAGGATGACTTGCAAAATCAAATCAAATCAAATTTCCAGAATACTTCCAGCTGCAAAGCATGATCTAAGTTTAGACAACAGGCACAGTGCTTCCCTTCTATTCAATCATTTAAGGTTAGGCTTCCTATTCAGTTTCCATTTCTAGCTACAATTAGCACTCATCCATTTCACAGACAGGCTCAGTAGATCTCAATTTTATCTTTCTGGCCCTTCCAACCCACCAAAACTGTCCAATGGCCAACAAGAAAGACCTGACACAGAAGGAGCAGTGCAGAAAAGATGCTGCTAAAACAGAGCAGAAATTACAACTGCTGGTAAACATGAGTAACCAAAAATAAAAATTGATTTTGACAGTCGATTTTCAGTAGAAATAAAAATAAATTCTACCAAGACTGCTCAGAGGCGACTGTTCTAACCACAAGGTATATGACATTCTAGCTGTTTTGATGCTATTTCACTTCATATAAATACAGAAAAAAAAATTTCATTGAACCACAGAGAGTCTAAGAAGGATTATTATAACATCCTAGTCAGGGTACTCAGCTGGGAAATGGAAGCTTTTGGTTCCATCTCATTCTCCAAAAAATGTTTAAATATTTTTCCAGAGACTGAAGCAGCTTCAAACAAAGAACACCCTGCCGCAAAACACTGGGGCAGGGGAGGCGAGCTCCCAGAAGGAAACTCATTTCCTGGTGCTTTGGGTATTTGTTTCCTACAGCAGAGGCAAGAACAAACCCTCCTGACCTAGAACTATGACAACTACTTTGCCAGCTAAGCTGCTAGAGCAGCTCCCCAGGGCTCTGGTCCAACTTGGTGCAATGAAGACTGAATCTATTCTTTCATTTACACTGCTTTCTAAATGTACTACCACCACAGAAATCCTTTGTCTCTTTTATGATTGTTTCCCATTTCAGTTTGATATGAATCAAAATAGCTTTCAGTTTGGTGGCCAGGCTGAAAAATAAATTATCTAAACAGCTCCAGTCATAATATCTGCATATAAGACAAGGCAGGCTTAATTCAACCTCCTGAATCTGAATGCTAGATTTGCATCTTTTAACTTTTTAGCTTACTTTTCATTGTATTGTATGTTCTCCTAGTCAAATAAAGAAAACAACGTATTTCCTTATAGGCAGAGAAGTCAGCAGGACCTGGACCTCCACAGTCATAACAGAAGACCTCCTCTCTGCAGCTAAAGGGATAACCAGTAGCAGCAGTAGCAGCCTGTCATTCCTGGAGCAAGATCTAGTAGGCAGTGATAAAGAAATGCACAGGCAGGTTCAGTTATTTGTAGAGCTGTTAGTTTAAATGTCGATGCCTTGGACAGGACTAACTGGGAACCAGCTCCAGCTCTCATTACTTGGTGGCACCATTACAGTACTTTCTTGAATGATTTCTCTATGTGAAAACTGTCATGAAGCTCTCGGGTGCTCAAAATTAATAGGTCCAATGAGCAATTCTTGAAACTGTTGATCCTGTTTCTTTATGCCTTGCTCTCCTGTAACACTGACCCACTTGTAGAGGTAGCTTGAATAGAAAAGACAACCTATACACACTCAAAGCCAGTGACACTAACCTCTGTCATTAGAGTAATGAAACACAGAACAGGCTTTTTTTGATTTATATGGAATTGCTCTATTAGATTTAGGGTAAGTATATGATTTTACACCTTTTTTAATGCAGGCTTATAGCTATCTCCTTGTGCAACTGCAGACTACGCTTGTACCATTCTAGGGAAAAAAAATAAAATTGGACTTATCAGCATGCCAGTTGGGCATCAGGTTGGCAAAGCATGTGCCATGGCAGGGCTTGTTGGGGTCAACTGGCCAGCCCTTAATGATAAATGAGATCTGAGCGGATCCTAAGTTAGAGCCAGAAGCCTGTTAGCTGCAGAAAACATTAGGCTGGCTGGGGAACCTGAGCTTTGTGTAAAGGGAATGGACACCACCAGGTCTTTTTTCTTCTTGCCACTTCAGTCTCTGATTGTAGTAAGGAATTTCTTGGTGTCTCCAGGCTTTCTGTAAAAACGAGTTCTGAACTCACACATCGGCCAGCTAACAACTGGCTGTGTATGAATCTATAGGGTATGCCTGTTTATATGTAGGGTGTGTTCATAACTATTTATCCTTGTATACACACAGAGAAATCCTACACAGGCATGTACAAAATTATGTATACAGAGGAGGTATATATGTGTGTATCAGTTTATAGTGAATATATATCGGTCACTTTTAATTGAGTCCAGTGCCCATGTCAACCTGTACTTTCACATCTGAGTCAATGACTTCAGTCACACAGATGAACTGCATGTGCTGCAAAGGCAAACGAATGCTAGTCTTCCGGAACAGCTACTGACTGTTGCATATCTCTACAGGAAAAAATTACAGGTACTCATAGTTAAAGTAAAGAAGTACCCACCCATTCAGGAGTATGAAGGTTTTGCTGATCTGGCACAGTTCCGTAAGTGGGAATAATCACTTGGTTCAGTTCCAAGACTAAAAATAAACATAAAAAAAATTAAAACATTTCAGCATTTTGTGTGGTGGGTGGTTTTTTTTTTTTTTAAATTTTTTTAATGGTTTGTGGAGAAGCCACTTTATGCATTTATTTAGTATTTCAGAAACTGAATATTTGTATCTCATGCTTCAGTTATAATCAGCAGGTGGCAAGAGAGCAAAACATAAATTTCACCAGGATGACAAGCCAATGCTAGGAGAGCATCCTGACCAAGCTACAGGGATGCAAAGCATCCCTTTGCTAGTATGTGTTATTTAATGTTTCAGAAACTCTATCCACACTCTAGCAGTAGTTACATTTATCTTTCAATGAATAAGGGTACCAGAACTGGCTCCACCTGCACAAACAACCCTACCTCATGCTGACTGTACTTGTCAGGCAATAACAAATAACAGTACCAGGGAGTTCTTCAAAAATCCTAGAATGGGTGTAATACAGGCAGTGATGCTGTAACATTCACTCTGTAACAGGAATGATTTCCACATAATCTAATAACACACCTACAATTCAATGTGTATTGATGCCCCACTTACTCCTCATCCATTTCCCCAATGTTAGAAACCAACAACCTGCAAACTGAATTGGTTTCCTGAAAATACAGCATAAAATTAAAATGATCTTGTGAAGTATGCTACTCCATAATACTGGCCACCAGATCAAGCACTGGATAACACACAAATTCATCCCAATAAAGTTGCTGGAAATAAGTTACAGAAGCTCTACAATTGCTGCAAAGTATTGGTTTTAGTTTCTTAACAAATATTTTTGGATCTTAAGAGGAAGTCAGATAACAACCTGAGGCTGAAGATAACATCAAGTAGCTGTAGGGAGAAGGCTGCTTTCTGCCTGTGCATGGCAGGCAGATAGAACCCATGTGCTATTTTTAGATCCTTAAAATAGAGAGGTGTCTTAGCTAAGTCTGTCCTGCACTGAGGAAAGGGTCATGGATATCAATGGTACCTAAATGCCAGTGTTGTCAGGAAAGGATAGCCTCAACTTATCAAAAAATAATATAATACTAAAAGAAAGTTCCCAAACTCTAAAATAATCTTATCTATAGTACTCTTAGGATAGCTAAACACCCATTATATACTATGTCAGGACAAACATAACTGATATGCCTATATGCCTAGTTTTTTTTTTTTTTTTTTGGCTTAAAACTTCATTGATACGTGGCCAAATTCTCAAGAATTTTTACGAAGCTTTTTTTTTCACAGATGATGCTCATTTATACCAGCTAAGGATATGTCAAAACACTTAGAAACAGAGCACAAGAAGACCACTCTTTACAAATCAACAGAATTCTCTCATGGCCTCTAAGCAGCTGAATTCTCTGGTTTAAATAGTCTTTCAGAGAGTTTGGTAGGGACGTTGTTCCAGATGTTGAGCTGTCAGTTTCCAGATCTCTACCGTGGTGATCATGTATACTCCAGGGAGGAGACAAAAGCAAGTCCATGAATTTTTCCATCAACACCACTTCAGAAACATTTGAGTCATAACTCAAAGGTTGGCCCAGTTGAATAATCAAAGTCTGTGAGCTCTCAAAAACAGTAACATCTTTAGAAACGTTTCCCAGCATTTAAAAATAGAGCAGGAAAATGTCGACTAGTGCAGCGCACAAACTTTACATGGTGAGACGATAATATGAAGACTCAGAAAACGTGAGCATCTCAGCAGCTACTGCAAGACTGCTGTATATGTACATCATTATGTTTTAATAGGTTCAGCTCAGACTGGTGTGAGAAAGGCAAATACATATTCTTGATGTCAGTGTAATGGGCATCACCCTACATTCCTTAGGGCATTCTTTATTCTCCATCTGGACACAAAGATACCCAGAGACAAAGTGCTTCTGCAATTCCACAGGAGAAGGAATGTTTCTGCCCACATATAATGGGCAGAGTGAAGGAGAAATATAAGCATCTTTCTTTGAAATATAAACATCTGCTCTGAAGCTCTGTGTGTCATTACACGACACAAGCAGATGTGGACACAGACACGAAGACCTGCCAGCCACTGAACAGCAGTAATGAGAATCAGGAGTTAAAATGGCCTTTTTGCTAAGGCCACACAATGTGTAACTACACACCCCTCATCAGTGCTGTCTAGAAATCCCTTCAGCCAGAACTGAAGGGGGAAAAGTGGCATTCACAGCAGGAAGGATAACTCCCAGTTCTCCCAAATCCTGATGGATCTGAGGCTGCTGAGGAATATCCTCTGGAGAAATTTATACATGAGTACAATTTGCTTCTGCCTCAGTGTCTCTGGCCAGCACATCTTCCCCATGATATGGTGAGTGTCATGCACACTTTAACATTTTATCAATATTTAGCATATTAACACATTTTTACTTGAAATACCACTCAGTACAGCCCCCGCCAATGAAAGGACTTACGCAAAAGGAACCTGCCTCTCTCACTTCTTATGGGACATTAGCCCAGAACTTCTCTCAAATTAAATACAGATTAATGTTTGTGTGAAGCCAAAAATACAAAGCCTTGACACTACCTGAATGTGTACTTAGATAAGATTTGTTCTGGCAGTGGTTTGCAAGGACAGCTGTGTCTGTTTGTGCAGTTTTCAGCTGGAAGAGACCATTCTAGTATCTCAGAAGTACAAAAATGGTACCTGCAAAAACTCAGCTTTGCCAGAAAAAGCTGCACCCACACAAAGTGCTTTTCCTACCCCCAAAATCACTTCATTCATTTCTCCCACCTCCCCTCCAGCAGTTTTAAGTATGGAGGACAAGAAAGAAAATTGCAGCACAAATGTTTGGGGCTGGACATTAAGGAAAACCTTCTAAGAGCGAGAACAGTAGAAGAGACTGCCTGGGAAGGCAGGTGAGGTCATGTGAGGTCTTCAACATCAGAGATTCTTCAGTACAGATTAATTAAATATCCTGGAACAAGCTAGGCCAAGTTGAATCTGGCATGAACCTTAGGAGGATGGCCTAGATGAGTTTTTGACGTCCTTACCAGACCCAGTTTCCTCTGACTGTAAGGCTGGTCATAGTGTTCTCATAGTTATGTCCAAAAAAGACCAATGTGTTGAGATTTTATATTAAAATAATAGCTCTGCTTACCTAATTCTTCTTCAGAAGCTTTATCACTCCTGTTAATGTTTGGGTCAGAGCACACCAAGTATAAATGCTTATATTCTACCGCCCAGCCAAGTAAAGCAAAGAAGGTGTAAGGGAACAAAGAAATCTATTGGATTTGTGCTGGCACACTCTGATTTTAATTGACCGATACATCAAGTTCTATCTTCAAGCAATCCTGGCAACATATGCTTTTGTCAGAACATTTTCTCTAATTTCTTTGTACTCATAGATTTTGAGTTCCTGCTCAGTGATACCAGTTGGTCTTTGAACTAGTTCTTACAAAATATGCTGTTGTAAAAATTTTAAGTACTGAATCTGTGCATGCTAATTTACAAGAACGTCTCAGTGGTATCTTGGCTGCCAATATATCAGTAGTATTTCCAGCTGCCTGGAGATGGTTCTGTGATCCAGGACACTGAATTGTGCTGCCAGGATTTCATACCTTACCTCAAATATGCCTATACACACATACTAAGAAGCCTGTGTTAATCCCACGCTGCTTCTTTATAACCTGTGTACATCCCACACTTTGGGCCAGGCCATGGGAGATGAATCCTGCTGTTGATTCTACCAGTGATTTGTTTTACGAGTTTTCTGTATGGCTTTGCTTTCTCACAGGTCAGCCAGCATTTCTGACTGGATTGAATAAAAATCCTAAAAATCCTTGAGAGCCAACGTAAGATGTCCAGTCTTTTCATTAGTTAATTGATATTGACAGTGAATGGGTTTGTAAGTTCAGTGATCTTCCCATTGAATAATTCAATTTTAAAGGCTTTCACGAACATTACTACTAGCAATCTCCACCTATTGCTATGGCAGAGTTGAGAGGCTATGGCATGCTGATAGGCATGGAAGCAGCTCTCCCTTTAGGATAAATATAAAGAAGAATTAAACCTTTCCTTGCAGTCTGAATAGTGAAATAAGAGAAGCTGCCTAAAGCACAGGCAGTAGCGATGAAACAGCTTTTTTGAGACTATAAATTAAGAGGCCTGAGAATGGAAAAAAAGCAGTATCCAGAAGTGAAAAGAAAGATGCTGTCCAAAAAAACATTAATGACAAGAAAACCACAAAGGTATTGGATAAGCTGATGTTTGAAAAGATCACTGAGCTTGGCTCTATAAGCAAGGACATTGCCAAACATGCCTGAAGTTGCCAAACTTTTTGTGCCGAAGAAATTCTTGGCTATCATCGATTTCCTCTCTAATGGAAACAATCAAAGGTGAAAAAGGGCAGCAGAACTTTTTAAGTTTGTAAATCACCTACATAAGCCAAATTAATAGGCACAGAATTATTCTGAGAAATCTGAAAGGTTTTACAACACCAAACTCATAGTACCTAGTACTTCACTTCCCTCAACAAACCTGTGACACATTGCAAAGGACAAGATTTCAGCGCTGGCATTGAACATGGTACCTCATGAGCAATTACAAATGTAAAGCCAGGAAGCGATCTCTGGAATCCCCAGGCATTGCTGCTTTGCTATAGATATTATATCACCTCTCACTTCCCTCAGAGTATTTTGTAATTCTGTCTGTCACAGAAGTTTAAAGAAGTCTAAGTCCCAAATCCTGTTCTTAGAGGGGGAAAAATAAATTAATAAAATACTGTGCTCTCCTAAGTACAAAACTGATGTGCTCAAGAATATCTGCTCAGACCCTTGGTGGGATCTGTCTGCTGCATAGAGTGCCTTCTCCGTAAGCAGGGAAGTTTACAGCGTGATTACAGAAAATGAGTTGTTGTAAAGCTAGACTGCAGCGCTAAGGCACATCAACTTCTCTGCATTGCCTGGCTGCACGCACAATGCTGTCGCACAGCAAATGCAGGTGGAAGGCATGGGGGGAAAGGGTAGCAGGCATTTACCAAAGGAGAACACTGAATAGATGGTGTGCTTCGAACCCACACTCTAGCTTAGCTCACAGCACTGCCCTTGTGTAGCTGTGCCTTAGGCAACAACAGTCACGGCATATAGAAAAGTAAAAAAAAACTTAAGTACACAATTAGTACACACTTAGGTCTTTTAGACCTCAAATAGATTGTGAAGAAAATTAATGTAATAACAAAATACTTCACTGACTGGAAAAGATCAGGAAATGTTTACATGCAAGTTTTATCTAAATCGACACATTCCCCAAAATGTTTGTTTGACAGCCGTGCCGCCACATTAGAACAGAAAAAATAGTCATTAGTAAAGTCTATCTGTTCTAACGAAGATCAAATGAAAAGATCACATCACATTTGCCACCATGAGGCTCAGAGAACTGGATGGAGTCAGATTGTTCCCATCTGCTGGGATAAATGAGGAGATCCAAAGATGGTGGGCTTTGCCCCGATACTGCTTTTTCTAAGTAGAGCTGATCCTGCATCACAGACCTCCTCAGAAAACAGACCAACATCGTGGCAGTATCTCCCCACCTCGGCAGGCTGCAGCAGAAGATCGGTTTCATCATGTCATCACGCACGGCACCCAGGAGGCAATGAAGCAAAAAGCCTCACCTCGCAGGTCCTGTCTCAGAAGGCAGGAGAAGGCATGAGGCAAAATACTGGATATGAACTGAGTCCTGGAATGAATGAAAACTACTCTGAAGTCCATCATCTAATCAAGTCAAATTACTTTCACCTTATTGCATAAAAAAGAACAAACTACTGCTGTCTGGAATAAAAGTAATGTTTCGGAGAGATTCGTCTTCTCAAAAAGGATGAGTATTGACATATCCAAGACAGGGTACCCTGTGAAGAAATGGCAGTTGCTGCATCAATACTGTGGAAATAATAATGAGGGGAGAGCATCATTAGCAGGTGAATCAGTCTAAAGATCCAGTGTCATCCCTGAATACCAGCCGCTGTCCTGAAAGGGACTTTATGTAGATGGCAGCTTCCTTAAGAACGTCCAGCCCTCTGTCTCTTGGTCCAAAAATAATAAAATTACAGTACTGAAGTATATGATTCTGTCCTGGCTTTCGGGGAGAGAATGGGGGAAAAGCGGGACAAGTTTATGCTGTGTTGTTTTAAAAGCCCCAGAAGATCAAAAAGGTGGAGAACTGACAATACAAAGGAGTTTCCCTACTGAGCAAAGATTGTGTTTTTCCAAATCTTAACACTTACCCAGAAAGTGAAGATATTGTTATAAACATGACTACAAGCTCTGGGGCTATGAACAAAGAAAACTTTGAACATATGCTATTCAGACTACACAAAACAATTGCTTTCCTTTCTGTTAATTTATATCAGATTTTATATATTATTATATTAATTATATAGAATTTATACATTAATATATGTATAAAATCAACATATTAATACATTAATTTCTACATTAATTACACATGTATATATAAAATTAAAAGATTAATCTAATAGTTATTACTAAAAAAAGCCTATCAGAACAGATCACAACCTGTTTTAAGGACTGATCATAGAACAAATACTTTTTTCAGTTAAATGTCAGCTATTCAAGCCATATGTAATACTTGCTGAAATCTGGAGTGAAGTAAAACCATTGCACAAGTCAAATTTTTCTGGAAACAGAAATTGTTGGACTGATATACTGGTTTTTGACAGCCACAATCTCTTTTGCCGGTGCAGAATATTTCTTTATTGTAGTTTATTTCACATGTTCAGTTCATTGTATAGGAGTACTCTCAGAGCTAAGAAAATATTCAGGAGTTGAAAAAGCAAGAATATGTATTTTCCTTTTTAAATATATGAATCAAAGAAAGAAAGAGACAATGAGATCCATAGCTCCAAACCAAAATTAATCAAGGCCATTAAGTTCCTTGAGCTACTTCTTTTGTTAAAAAAAAACCCCAGTTTTAAATGTAAAATATTCTTGATGGTCTTGATCCTTATATATCAAACCACATATAAAATAGTTTCATTTAATCACTGAAACAATTTTAAACAAAAAAAAAATCATCAAACCCTCCTTAGCTAGGATGATATGTTAACCTAATTTCTTTCACTTCACAGAGTAAATGGAAAAGCACAAAGAGTTAAGAAAAGAATGTCTTAGGCTATCCTTCCAAAATGTAGGCCTGATCTTTTTACCTTGCTCCTTGCTAGGTGGAGACATTATTATTGGGATCTTGTTGATGGTTAAAGGTCTGTCTGGGTTGAAGTGACTTTCCCAGACTAGCTCTTCTCTGGGATACAGACTTTTCTTCACTCACGTATGAGGGCTGCCATTATGATCACAAATTATCAATGCTTTCACCTCATTCCACCAAAATACTATTGGTTTGCATTTAGTAGCATTCATTCTTCTAAGTTCAGTTATTTGATTGGAATGTATTTAAATCAGTTTTATTTCATACTGTAGACCTTATTTGAAGAATACATGCCACTAAACCCCATATTCTTCACTTTCTGAAAAGCTAGGTATTTGAAGTGATACTGAATTATTTTTATAACAAACTATACTTTATAATCTATTATTTATAGTTAATAAGAGATCTATACAGCCGCATTCCATGTAAAAGTCTTGTTCTTTCTTACAGTCGCCTGCAGTCCTACAGCACTTGAGAAAACTGATGACAGTTAGTAATGCCAAAATGGCTTTCCAAGCTATCAATAAATTACATTCTTTGTGCACTCACACAGAGCAGATCTGCAGGTATCATCAACCCAAAACCTAATCTATGCCACATAATAAGGAAAATGTTGATTTTCATTTCAGACACCCAAGCATACCCAATATGAAGGTGTAGATGACGCTGGTTCACAAAGGAAGTGAAATGGCTGTCTTGGAAGATGATTCTTTCCTGTTTGAAAGACTATTCTTTCCACTAAGTTATCTTCTCTTACAGCTGTGCAAACAAAGGGTTGGGAACATGTGGTATGACTTTCAAAAACAAATACTCTTTCATGACTAACCCTAAACAGGAAAGTATTCAGTTGGGAATATAATACAGAGTATTGCTAGTCCAACACCCCATGTCCTGAAACAGCCAGCTCAGTGTTGGGGTAGCTCACTGTCCTGGTTTTGGCTGGGATAGAGTTAATTTTCTTTCTAGTAGCTGGCATAGTGTTATGTTTTGATGTGAGAATAACATTGATAACACACTGATGTTTTCAGCTGTTGCTGAGCAGTGTTTAGACTAAGTCAAGGATTTTTCAGCTTCTGATGCCCAGCCAGCAAGAAGGCTGGAGGGGAACAAGAAGTTGGGAGGGGACACAGCCAGGGCAGCTGACCCAAACTTGCCAAAGGAGTATTCCATACCATGTGATATCATGCCCAGTATATAAACTGGGGGGAGTTGGGCCAGGAGGGGATCGCTGCTTGGGAACTGACTGGGCATCAGTCGGCGGGTGGTGAGCAATTGCATTGTGCATCACTTGTTTTGTATATTCCAGTTCTTTTATTATTATTATTTTCATTTTATTATTATTATCATTATTATTTTCTTCCTTTCTGTGCTATTAAGCTGTCTTTATCTCAACCCACGAGTTTTACTTTTTTTCAATTCTCTCCCCCATCCCACCGGGTGGAGGAAGTGAGTGAGCGGAGCCGTGGTGCTTAGTTGCTGGCTGGGGTTAAACCACAACACTCACCAAAAATAATAAAGTAATTAGCAGGCAGTTATAGAACAAGAAATTAGACTTTGTGGAAATGATTCTGCTGATAGCAGTGCCTAAATATTTAAGAGGCACTGAGTTGGAAGATTTAAGGGGCTCAGTAACCGAATTGTCAAACAGTTCTTATGTGTTCAGAGCTCAAAGTGGGACACTTGCCCAAAACCTGTGGCAAAAATCCTAAATCATTTCAATGAGACCTGGACAAGCCCCAACTTCAGTTTCGAAAACAAACACTGGGCTAATGACTTTTTAGTTACAATTCTGTGAAACGAGAGTAATCCGCTGAAATGCAAATGCTGGCTGCTGGTTTTCACTGCTGCAATGCACGCCAGAACCAACCTGTCTGCATCCAGTCTGCGCATCAGACACCAGTTGACTGTAAATCACTACAGAAATTCAGTTGCTAATTAGACTATTCTAAAGGCTTTTTCTGAAGCTAAACAATTTACCCACCTTCAGCTGAAATGGCTGTCAGGAAGAATTATTTTGGCTCTCATCTGTCAATAAGCAGTATATAGATACAGAAACAATTTTTGTGTTTAGAATGTATTAACACGCCTACCTGCTATAATATTAAACAATATTTGGTATGCTTTTTGGTTGTACACTGAATGCATACATGTCAAACAGCTAGCTAGCTTTGTCAGAGTATAAAATAATGGACTAAACTGATTAAGTCAGGAGGCTTTAGGCTGATAATCTTTTCAGGCTTTAATCTCAGGTTGGAATATGGTCTTGAATCATTCTCTCTTCTCCACATACACCTTCTTAAAATCTATTAAGTAATTTAAATATATTAAAATCGTGCAACAAATGAGCCTTTTTAAATTTTTCAATTAAGGGCTGTTTTAATTATGTATGGAATCAGGTAGAAAACTGCTGTAATGTTTACTGCCAAATGAGCCTGTTTCATGATTGATTCAACCTATGCCATATTGTTACAAACTGAGGCACTCGTACATATATACTTCATTTCTTTCATTTTTAACAATAGTGCAAACATTGTCATTCCTGCTGTCAAAAATGCAAGTTCTTCGTTTCTAGGGTTAAGAGAAAAAACCCTAGAAATAACCCTCAGTCGCATTAAGAACATAAGATGTAAGAGATCAGCTGGGTCACTGAATCCAGCACCAGTTTACAGACAACTTTGATTTTTAGTTTTGTTAGTAGGTCCTGAGAGAAAATTTTCTTTACTTGGAATAATCTGTTTAAGTCTGAAAAAGGGATCAAGAAGAACAGGCTGCTGTTTTTCTCTTGCAGTAAATAAAATCAGGTGGCAAAGGATGAGATCCACTAATTCTAAAAACCCAAAGGGCATTAGGATAGATTTGCAGAAGGTGTTAGGCATATGAAGTTACAGATAAATTCCTGCTGGGGTACTCAAAAGTGTCCAAGCAGATTGACAGTTTTTATGCCAAATTATATCAAACACAGCGCATGGCCCTTAGTGACCAGAATGAACCCATCAATTTAATTAATAAATCCATCAATTTCATTAACTTCAGTTAATGCTTCCCTTGCTTAATAAATTATTTTGAATGCAGAATTTTTTATAAATGCACTTTCTTCTTAAGTATTCAGCATCTTTAAGATAACTAATAAACATGTTTGCATGTTGTTTTTCTCTATGATTAATTAACTCTACTTACCAACAAGATGCACCTAAATACAAGTTCAGAGTAAATAGTTATTATCTAGTAGCTAAGAAAGAAATCATTCAACAAGAAATTAAAAATCAGAGTAAGTGTGCATTGAGCTATATACTTGCTGAAATGAATGTGTGTCTATGGAATTAAAGAAGGGATGTAGGTACCTAAAACACGGTTTGGGAGTAACCAAAACATTCGAGTCCAGAAGTACAAACCAAAAAAGCATCTGTGCAGCCGCTGGCTAACAGGAGCCTCCTGCCTCACTGTCACCCACTGTGGGCATCTCCCCTGGGGGTCACCAGGGACCAGGCTGGGTGTAGCCCCTGTGGTGCCCTCAATGTCATTATTCAGCAGAACACAAGGGGTTTACTGTCTTAGCTGCTCTACCAATCAAAAAGAAAAACCTCTTTCTCTTAGAAAGCTTTTAAAATAAAAATTCAAAACATTTAAGAACTGTATATGGGCTACTACTTATTACGAGCTGTAAATTAAATCATTCCACTTTGGTTAATACTGTTCTACATGATAGAATCTGGTTTTCAGGGCTTGTTAAAAAAAATAATAGAAATTTGTAGCCAAATATGGTAATTGAGCAGATCAATAGGACTCCAAACTCAAACTCACAAACACTGAAACAGTGCTCGTTCAAGACTGTCTGTCATCACTGATGCTTATTTTAAAGAAGACAAAGGAAGGGATTGGATCCTGGTCATCCCATTTCAGAAGTGGTTCTTACTCCATAAAAGGTAAAAGGTACACAGCAGTACCACTTGATCTAGCACAGGAGATGCTGGTGGATTTTAAAGCAAAGGAAGTAATTTTTCATTATAAAGCCCAAAATTGCTATTCTTTTTTCTTCAGGACTCTACCTCCTTTTGTATACCGCAATAAGGATTACTCCAAGTTTGGCCAAGGAAGAGAACTTGTCTGTCTAGACCTTTAACTTGTTTTTGCAAAAGTTGGATAGGATATAGAGATTGAAGGGAAGAAAGATTTCTGATTGTCAAAGAATTTGCATGAGGCCTTGGAGAAATGCCCTATGCCCCAGCTTCGGGATCTAATACACGTGATGCTGAGCAAGCTCCTTGAACAAGTTTTGCTGAGCTTTCCATGGCAGAGTTTTCAAGCTAACTGCCCAGGGTGTTACAGCCGGGAAGCTCAGCACTTGTACAGCAGAGCTGGGCATTTGTCACTAAGTTAGCTGGAGAAGTACGGTGTGGTACTTGGAATAGCAAGATTGGAAAATGCTCTTATTTCTGAAACATCAATCCCAAAGCTTTTGTGATTGGTGAGCATTTTTTTGACAACTTTGTGTGAAACGCAGAGAGTTTATCAACCATAAACCCAGAATGGTGTTAAGATCCGATTGTACAAAAGTGGTTGAAAATGAATTATTTTCTCATGGTCCTGCAGTAGTTGTGTTCTAGGGAGGCCTGCCGGTGGGATGTGGGTCTGTTCAGCACCTTGTCTTTGCACTACCCTTTCAAAAGTGTTTTACATTCCCCACATCTTATCACCTCAGCAGCCTGCATTCCTATCATGGGAGTCTGGACTCCTGAAACTCCAGCCCTCCCTAAAATGGGAGTTAGGCGACCTGAGACTTGCATCCCTGTTGGATATAGTGCTTAGATGCAGTAAAAGCACCATAGAAACACAGAGGAGGAAAGGAATGAAAATGTATGCTGTACAAGGCTTGGATAATTTGAGTTAAACAAGGCTTGGAGCCATGCTCTTAATGAAGAAGATAAAAAGAAATCTGCAATTACTACCAGTTAACTGAATGAGGCAGTGGACTTAAGAGGGGAAAAAAAGAACAGTGATTGTATAATTAAACACTGTAACATGCATGCAAACAAATGGCAGGAAAATTGAAGTTGCCTGGGCAACATTAATGCTGACATTGCCCAACTTCTAAGTGCTTGACTTCATAACCTTAATGTTAACATTTTTTAGACATAATATATAATTAGCTGCAGCCAATTAGGGATGCTATGGCTCCTGTTGGCAACTGGTAATATTTACATTTAAATATGGAGAAAGGTTACTGCTGGCTATACTGTATTATTTAATTATACAGTCAGTTTAGAAATGAAATTATATCTGAAACATTTGAGAGATTCCCTTGAGCAGAAGTGATGGAACAATTATTACTGCAATTTGGCATGAGGAAACTGCTGAAAGTCTAGGATTTCACCTAATCAGACAATTTGATTAGTGGTCCATGTGTAGGAGCAGTCTGCGTTGCTGATGAGTAATTTCAAAATACACTGTAAGAAAAGTAATCATACTAACTATGGACACTTTTCCTTAGCAACTCGCATATCAAATTTTTAAGTTTTAAAAGGCAGTTCAGAGTAATGTAATTAGTGTAAATTCAGTACCATAATGGAAAAAAACCCCAGTGTGTTTTAGCATATTACAATCACTATGAATAAAAAGTTCTGGTTTCTGCTGACAATTCAATTCATGATGCCCAGCAAATACAGCTGGGCAAGGTCTGGCAGCTTCAGGCCAAGCAGCTGTGGTTGAAGACACAGGTTTCTAAATTACTTTCTGGGAAAAGAGGCATTAATAAGAAAGACGCATGTGTGCACACAGCTTTCTAGTAACAGTAATGTGGGCAGACTGATGGAAAATAAGAACATGCTCTCTCTACCTGGCACCGAGAAGTCCACTACACAACTAAAGAAAAATAAATGCATGTGAAAGTACCAACTCAAGAAACTTACACACAAACACATTTGGAAAATATGAAGGCAATAAAAACAAACACCAGAGTGATTACAAACATTTTCCCCTGGACTTTGAGAACCTGGAAGTAGAAGGAGGTAAGATCTCAACAGTCGTTACAGTCCTCTTACAAGACAAGGATGGAAAAATGCAGTGGATTCCTTTGAAGAGAGAATGCCGTGCTGAAGGTGCTGATCGTTTCAGTCACTGGTAAAAAGCCCCCAGCTTTAGGTGACGTGAATGCACAGATCAGGCACTGCACATTTGCCAGATCAAGCCTTGAGCTGACGCAGGGTTGGTAATGCTACTGGCTTTCTAAGGTAATGCCACCATCAGACTGCACCTTTGGCTGCAGTCAGCCTCTTGTTGGGATGGGTGAGCTGTGATCTGGCTTGTGAGCCTCATTGGTGGCTTGTCCTTTCAATCAGATGTAAGAAGGAAACTTGGCACTTGCCTGTGGTCATTCAGCTGCGGGCCTTAGTGCTAGCTCCTGGCTGTTGTCCTTGGACAGACTGCCTGCTCCCAGTCCTCAACTTTATGTTATAATGGAGTCTTTGGCCTATAGCCTGCCTTCTGTCCATGTTCTCACCTTGCCTTTTGGCTGTAAGGCTTTGACTCCCTTCACCAGTTTTGCAGAAGGTCAGTGATTTTTAAGAAACAGAGTGCCTGTGAAGCCACAGAAGAACAAGTGCACATAAGAACACAAGAATGTGCTTATGGATCATCCCAATGGTCCACCTAGCCCAGCTTCCTGTCCCCAAGAGTGACCAATGGTGCTCTGGGCCAAAACCACCACTCAGTATTCTGAAGTGTGAGATGAGGGGCCTGGAGGCAGTGAAGATCCCATGGTATACAATCAGACAGAACAGTATATTTTGTTTTAGACCATCTCATGGCTTTTTAGTTCATTAATTTCTCTCTACACATTTTGAACCTGCAGCTGCTGCTTACTCTTCTTGACACTGGGAAGAGTGAAGACCAGTAAGTCTTGATTCCCCTCCACTCCATGAGGTGGCACAGTAGAAATCTTCTCAGATATATTATGTATTACTCCACAGCTTGAGGCAGACACCACAGATACCTGAGGAAAAGTATCAACAGTGCTGCCCATGGGATAGCAAGTGCTTTTGAGTGCTTGATGTGCAACGATGTTAATAATGCATTGGGTATCTAGATAAATTTGTGCTTATAAGCAACACATATAGAGGGATCATTCCCTGGGTCATGTCACACTTCAGATTTCAGCGTGGTCACCCACCACTGTTGTCAGTAGGTCTTTCAGAGCAGGAACAGTGGAGGCAGCTACAGACCCACCAAAGTAAGCATACGGTAGTGTGGCATAAAGTGTCATTTCTAGAATTCTCCAACAATTGTTGCACTTTCTTAGAAGATTAGCCATCCCAGAGTGAGTAAATTCAGTCTAAGGACTCGTCAGGAAAGAATACAGGTGAAATTTAAAGTACAAGTCTCCTTTTGACTAGCAGGTAGCATAAAAATGTGGAAAATAGGTATTTTGATAGCTTATCTCAGGAGAAAGCAAAAAGAAGTCAGGACTATACACTAATGACGCTGATGAAAAATGACTGGCTTTGAATGATAGATACAGTTCAGCTATAACAAAACCAAGCAGCAAGAATAATGAGTAAAAAGCTAAATAGAAATTCTTTTCTTTTCCTCCTGTCTCACCTATACCACAGTGTAATTCCATGGAATCTTTAAAAAGCCCACAAAAGAGGAGTTGCAAGCTCTGCTTTGGAAAGCATGGAAAGAGATTTCACTTTGGTGTCTATAGGCTCCTGCTAAACTGTTTTACGATACTATGAACGTATCAGATGGCAGTAACACGGGAACAACCACAGGGCTTGCTCATTTCATACAGCATTGCAGATCTTCATGAAACCACAAACACTGCTGAGGGACCCAGCCATACCGCTCTTCACAAACTCATTTCCACTGAGATTCTAACCCATTTCTTCAAAACTGTGGAAGTGAGAGGTTATAAAAAAACAGTTTTCAGGTAAAAAAACCAAGCAGCCTCTACAGATCTGTTTTTCATTTAAACTTAGGTAAGATTGCTTATACATCTCATTATAACAGTAGGGAAAAAGCAAGTCTGGTGGGCTGTTAGGAGGCTAGTCATAATCCCTTGACATTGGTTACACTGAGTTTTGTTTTATTTTTAAGAGGATACTACAGTGGCTTTACTGCAGATTCATTTTTTTTGTGTGGAGAAGAAGAAAAATGACCTTTCAAAATGCGTGAATCCAGCTCACAGATTGTAAGGCAAGAAGGTGTACCAACGAGGTCATCTGGTTTGATTCCTGTAACACAAGCCAGAGGATTTCACCTCCTACTTCTTGTGTCAACTCCAACTTCTGGCTGAAGGCGAATAAACTTCTCAGTTCCAAAGATACTACTGAATTGCAGAGTGATGGAATGAAATCAAGGAGATCTCTTAAAACAGACAAAGTAGGATCCAGTAAATCCATCAAGAAAATAATCTGTTTACACTTTATCCTAAGTATGGACTTCACAAATCAGTAACTTGACATTTGGCCATACTCATTTATAACTCAATGAAAAACCACACAAGCTATGAAACAAATGCTGCAAGCAAACATACAGAAACAGAAGAATCCGAAGACAAACCACTATCCACTTTCTCTATACTGTTTTTTTAGGCCTACCCGTATTTATAAACCAAGACTCACAGTGCCATTATATCTAGAGCTCTAAGTTTAAATGCAGACTCCATTTTGGAGGGATTTAGCACTCAGCCCTTTTAACTGATTATTAGTTTTCTTGAAAGTCCTTAGAGTGATAGGTTGATGGAGATGTTGCAGCACGTGAATCAACCTCGGTATCTTCTGGTAGAACAGTGAAAACATTACATTCTGCTCTCCCTTCACATGGTGAATGCAGGACAGAGAAGGAGGAGGAGAAGAAGGCTTCAGGAGTAGGAAACACCAAAAAGAGACAGCAAATAGGTGACAGCATTGGTTGTGCCAGCCACTCTTTAATGTAGTTCACGCACTGAGGGGACTGCGAGGGGTCTCTCACAGGCACAGAGGGTCTCTGGTAGCCTCCCCTCTGAGCTCCCTGCAAGAGGCACGACTTAGCTTTTAATGAAAAAAAAATATCACACACTTCAGGAATATTTAAGGTGGGACAAGTAAATTCCAAGCCATATTTTTGTTACTGAAAAACTGTTTATGCCTAGAATGAACGATGCAAAACATCTCCACTGACTTCAGTAGCAACGTACATTCCAAAAAGCAGTGATACATATTTGAGACCAAAACCTTCAGCTGAGATTGGGCTTGCCTGACTTCTTACTGTCCCATATCAAGGGGACGTGTTAGTAGACAAGGGTCCACAGATGTGGAGAAACCCACATTTAGAAAAGTACTGGCACTCTCATTTCCCTTGTATTATGAAACGAAGCAATCATATTCAGTTAAAAAATAGTGGAAAATTCTGCTCATAGACTTTCAGAGACAAAGAGAAAAAGGGCAGTGCTGATCCTCAGAAATATACATAATTCCACATTTCAACCTCCCTGAAAGTAAACTTTGCTCACTAAACTGCAAGGAATTTTTTTAATATCAAATACACATTTTCTCACTTCTGTAGACTTCAGTTCCCTACATTAGCACAGTTAGAAAGCTGCCTGACCATATAAAAGAAAAGCTTTTTAATCTTACTTATTGTCATATTTTTGACCTGCATTGTACTCAGACAAAACCTTAAAGGTTGTAAGTACTTGCTGTGTCAGTCCCCCGCTGCACACAGTCCTGATGGGTTGTGTTCACGCTGAGCTCACACAGCTAGGATTTCAATGATCACCCTCCCTGTCGCCACAGACTTTGGTTTAGTATCTGCAAAGTGGAGCAATGCCAAAGCATGAAATTGCCATGTAACTCTTCTCTCTCTGTTTGCTGCAGGTTGGCACCTTGGCTGTGCAGTCTGGACCCTGAGAGCACCTTATGTCACTTCTGAGTGACATTTCTCTTCTGCATGCACCAGATCTTCTTATATGGAGTCAAACTCGGCACTCCAAACACCAAAAGAATCACTGAACCTAAAGGTGACACAATAAAACCAGGAAGAAAATAGTGAAGGGGATGAAAAAGGTCTGACAGACTTTTTCTGAAGCCAAACAGACTAAGAAAGAAAGTAAATAAGACTTCAGACTTTTTCTGAAGCTTCTCTGGAGCTTATTTTTGTGTCCAAGGTGTTCCTAAGGAACTTCCTGTTGAGGAGAACGGTCAGTGGGTTTGTTCAGTGAACTATATGCAGTGAGAGATGCAGAAACCCCTCTGACGGACACATTTGGTCTTATCTTAGAGTGCAGGATAAACATCTATGCCCAAAACATTTAATTAAACTCAGAGAAAACAAACAAAAAAAAGGAAGACGAGGATACACCAGCCACAACTGATAAATGGAGTACCGATGTTTAGACAGATATTTATGCTTCCATCATGAATAGCTTTGGAAGATAAACCACTGAAAAAAACCCACAACACTGAAAAAAACCCACTCTGAACAGCAATATAGAGTCTCTGGGGGCTGAGGATGCAACATTTACACACTTAAATAACTTCATGGAAGCTGGCGGTTCCTCTTAACTCAAAGGATTGTTCTCATGGTTTTGTCATATTTGGCTTGTAATACATCCCTCCACAGACTGGTGCGCAGAGGTGAGCAGCAGCCTGCTACTTCAGAAGTTTATGCTGTTGTGTGAGGACTATAGGAGCAACCTGCAGGTAATCCTGTAAAAATCAGGATTCCTACCAGGGGCTTAGAGGAGTATGTGAAATTGTGGCAATGGAACAGCTATCAGAAGCACTACATACTTGGGTCCAAACATCATAAAATGTCATTGGGTTTATGTGTTTTCTTTCCCTGAGAAATTTCAGAGGAGTTGTTAGTGAGATCTGACTTAAATCAGCTCTGTTAAACTACAATATTGCTGATATTTTAAAAGGTACAAAGGATAAAACCAAGAAGCAGCATAAGCTGTTTATCATTTTTTGTGTCTAGATCTCATGCATGCCCAGAACCTGGCCCAGTAAACATGCATATCTCTGAAGGCTGATTTGCTGAAGGACTGTGACCTAATGCTTCAGTGGGGACTGTAGTCAAGAGTGTGATAAGTTGTTTTTTCACCCACTCCAGCACTGAAGCCCATCATTGAACAAATGCACCTGGATTTCTGCCAGTCCCTGAGTGCCTTCTCGAACCTGAAGGGATTTTTCTTCATGGCTTAAAATAACGTGAAGTTGTTTTTTTCTTATCCCAGAGCAACTAACCCAAATCAGCTATCCTTAGGCTGGAAATATAAAGAAGACAAGCTGCTTTTGCCATGGGATAGGCTTGCCAAGATCAACCCCAAGCATACTGGCAAAATTATTCCCCAATTACATGGGGAACAAGCGGACCCTCCCTTCAGTGTGTTTTATGGTAGGACAGCCCATCGGCAGCAGTGGCCCCAAGCTACAAACACAACTTTTTTAGCAGCCAAGCTGATCCCAGGGTGTTCCTCACCAATGCCAAGCCTCCAGGCAGCTATGGAGCCTTTTCATTGGGAACCAAAATGACTAACCAAATTGTAATTTCAAATTGCTGTTTGGTTAGACTTCAATGCCTATGAATCAATGAGTTATCTAATTAGAAATCTTAAGTTTGAAATCTGTTTGTAAAATTATACCCATTGCTCTTAAATTTACATGTCTCCAAGGAGACATATTTGAATTTCTGTAATGAGTTTCTTAGAATGTTTGCTTTAAAGTATTTCCTACACTTAACTCTTATACAGTCTGTTTACAACAGGGTCCCAAAAAGATACTTTTAATTACTTTGACTATAAAAATATTAAGTTTAAAGTCAAAACCTACAGGCATTTTTGAGCTACTTTGGGGGGGGTGGGGTGCAAAGGCTCATGTCTGTAAGCACCCCAGTGTTGGACCCAGAATTTAGAAATAAACTGTATACTTTTGTTTCCTAATCAGGAAATAATTTGTAGTTTTAGGAATTGAAGGACTCTTCAGATTTTTCTTCTAACAGCTGCAGCTTAATAACATACTTCTACCTAAAACCACCTTATTTTGTGCCTAAGAGGTCTAAAAGAAAGCTTTGCTCTTGCAAACACCAATAAACTTACAAAAACATCTATTTGGCTGGACTGCATTGCCTCTGAAGCTTTTTTGCTCCTCACTTTATTATCAGCAAGGAACAAGTTAAAAGAAATAAAAATCCAGCATTGACTCATTTATTCTTCAGGTCATATTGATTTTTTTTTTCTTTTTTTTTTAGATAACACATTACATATTTAAGTCTTACCAAATATTGTAGGAGTTTTTGCTGGGCTGTTTGTCTTAAGCACAGCCATCAGTTTCTAGATTAAACTGTCCTTTTGTGCAAATCCCTTCTTGTCTTTTATAGACAGGAGAATAATTAAATGAATTTAATTATTTTTCCTAGAATAAATCAGTATATATGGAGATGATGAAAGATTTAATAAAGATATTTCCTCCATTAGGGACTAGTTCTGCATTCTCTACTATGAATAGCATTTACAAAAATAATGCTATTCCCACTCTAGTCAATGGGACTACTCACAAGGGTAACGTGTGCATTGTTTGACCTCATCCTCATTCATTAAGATCTATAAAAACTCCATTAGACTACTTAAGGAAAAAACACATAGAAAGAGAATGCTAGTAATTTTACTAATATTGTACAAAAAATAATAAAACTCTGTGGCAATGGTAGAGCCCTCTGGATCACCATCTCCATCTTGTTTCGTTAAATGTTATTATCTCTAACTGCAGTGCCAAACCTAAAGCAGTGGACATTTTTTGCAAATAATTAATGGTATAAAGATCGCCTTTTTTCCATGCTGAATAAATTACCTATGAACACATTGTGATTTTTACTATATATTAAAAATATGCACGAAAACACCACAGATTAATTATTTCAATTCACTGCACCCACAGTTATATTACCTTAGTCCCTTGCTCTAGCTTATTTTCCTGATGAACTGACTTGGAAGAATCTTTATGCCACTGCTTATGAGTTCCTGACCAGACAACCAGGTGAAGAGCTGCACTGGTTGGCTTTACCCTTATGAATACTGTCAAGAGTTCTTCCCCTTTCCCTTTTATTTACTTTCTTTCTTAGTCTGTACCCAGGGCTTAGCGGATGTTTTGCCTTTACTTCTATCTCCTAACTCTTCTCATCTCTTTGACACTTCTTATTTTACCAGACCCTTCAGCCAAGACCCCAGTGTGTGCGGCAGGAGTCTCTCCACTGATCTACATTCTAGTTTTTGGTGCTTATCTCAGGCTCCCTCCACTGACAGCCACAGACCCCCGGTTCTCCACAGGCAGGACATGGCTCTTCTTCAACTCCTCCACTGTGCCAGGTCACAGCAGGTTGGATTAGCCTTGGATTACACAGTCCTTGGGTTACTCATATCAGTCCCCAGCATCTTAAGCAGGGTTGCTACACCGACAACATTTTATAATCGGCTCTCATACTTTCCTCCCTGATCTGCAATTCAGATGATGTTTTCTAGTTAAATATTCCTCCCATGAAGGAAGGAAAGAACTCACAATCTTTCACCCACTGAAAAGTCACTAATCTCATCTTTTTCTCCTGACCAAAGCACATCAGCACCACCGCAGCATAGGAGACTCAGTGCACCTCAACACAAGTGCTTCTTGCTCCCACTCTTCATTCCACATTCTCTTCCCTACCCAGTGAAGATTCCTCATCTGACTGTAATTTCCCAAAGTAGTTAACAGTTGAGGGACAGGTCACGGGTCTTTGCTGCAGCAGTGGAGCAAGAACAAAGATCTTCCTGTAGACACCGTGACAGTCAGATGCCTTAGCAAAAGTTCCAACCCAGCTAGAAGCCCACAGGACAGAAACACACCATGGACACACAAGTTATCAGACATTCTGCTGCAGCAACTGCTCTCAAACAGCGCTTGAACAGAACAGAGGTGGTGGTTGTTTCCTACTGAAGAACACTGGTGCAGCAGCTCATTTTGATGACTGTACCGTAAGCAGTCTCCTATGCAAATATTTAATGTCCCATGCTAAATCACATCTAAAAAATGCTGGAGAACCTGACTAACCAGATTAATGGGGTCAAGGGAAAGCCATCAACAAAAAACCAAAGGGAAGGTAAACTATACAAGCAAAGCAAACTCTGCTATTGGTGGCAGTTCCTACAAAACTTTGATGTTCAGTTATGTCTAAAGAATATTGATGATTAGTGGTTTAGTTGGAAATTACTTAATGTAAACACTAAACTGAGGGGGTTCAATCTTATTTGGCCTTTATACAATATTTTGAAACTAATCTGCAATTTCAACCACATGAGGCATAACATCAATTAAAGAACGTTTATGCTCCAGCAGACTTGTAACTACACTGCTTAAAGTTCAGTCAGTTTGTGTTTTAATAAATTTTTGTTAATTTTCCAATCTGAATCTGGTATTCATTAAAGATGTTTAAATGCGGTCTCTTTCAAAACCCTTTGGTCTTCCTGGTTCTTCCTGCTAATGGGGTCTATGCTGGTCTGAATCTTACCCTTTTACAAACATAACACAGACATTTTATTAGTATGGCTATTTCCATTAGCAAAACTATCTAGGCTGTGCCTATTTTGCATTCAGTAATATTATGCCCTTCAACAGGTCAATTGCTGCATAGGAAATGCACCATCTATATTGATAAGGTTTGGAACTGAAAGGCTTGTGAAGAGGAAGCAGCTCTGACATGGATGTAGGACAGGAATGGGAAAAAGGGATTATACTCCCATTTGATAGTCTCATGGAATGGAAGAATATGTGCCAGGCTGCCTGGTGCTAATGTGAGTGTAAGTCTTCTCCATTCCCTATCCTTTGTGACTCAGCAGCCCATCCCTGATAAACCAACAACTGCTTTAGGTGAGTTATCTTCTCCTGGGCAGAGTACTAAATCATGTATATACAAACATGGGGCCTGGGCACACCTCTTGACTTCCTTGGGGAAGGTATCCCATGTGTACATAAGGAGGTTGTGGAGTGATTCTGAATCCTGCAGAGGAGTGGAGACTGCTCAGAGATTAAATCAAGCCAACTTGAGGTTAAGGCCTTTTTTTTTCATTAGCTCTAGTGATGCTTCAGGATCTCACTTCTGAAGTTCACACAGGGGATTGTGCCTACATGTCTCCTGTTGTTATCATCTGCTGAATTTGGGACAGCTCAGAACAAGGGGTAGAAACAATTCCATTGAACCAAATAAAAATATATTTCAGATGCCCCTATAATTCCCCAGGAAGCAATCAAGACACTCATCCTGTCACGAAGCTCCCAGATAAATGTGAGATGCCTGAGGAAAGTGTGAAGGGTGGAGAAGACAAAGGGTTCTGCGCTCAAGATGTTTGCTTCCTCAGACTGATTATCTAACAAAATCCATTGTTTGATGGCAATTCACATGACTGCCAGTTTTCATTTCCCACAGCAGACACTGGANAGTCTTAAGCTGCTGCAGAAGACACTGGAAATAAGAAAATAAAGGGTACAGTGTTCTTCTTTATAGCTTTGCATTCCTACCACACTGCCATTGATACACCCCAAGGAAAAATAAGGCCAAAATGCCACAAAGTCTTAAGCTGCTGCAGAAGACACTGGAAATAAGAAAATAAAGGGTACAGTGTTCTTCTTTATAGCTTTGCATTCCTACCACACTGCCATTGATACACCCCAAAGAAAAATAAGGCCAAAATGCCACAAAGTCTTAAGCTGCTGCTGTAAGGTGGTTGTGGGGTGAATACTTCTTTTGGTAGCCAAACCAGTTGGTGCTGGCTTGACACGTTTGTGATAATATAGCCTATGGCTTTCAACTTCCAGATTCATTAGACCTGAACCCTAACACAAAATATTAACAAGGTCCCAGCCGGCTCTCATCGCAGCCAGTAGAGCAGATGAACACATACACTCTTCAGTGGGAAAACTGTTCCACCTACATTCACTGTAAGCTTGGATTTGAATAAAAAACCTCTAAAATGTTACAAGTGATACTAGGCCTGTGCCTTGGTGAAATGCTTTTTAAAATTTTATACTAAAAACATCAATCAAATATCAGTTTAATAACATACATATTCTACAGAGCAATACTTCAGACTGTTAGAAAGGACTATGCCAGAGATACAGACTGAAGCAATAGTGACAATCCAGCAAAAGCAAGCTTATTTTTTCTATTCATTAGGATACAGAGCTCAGCACTTGCACAATATTTCTGTCCCCACCTTTGTTTTCTGAATGTACAAACAATACACAATCCAACCCATGGCATCGTTCTTCACTGCCCTCCTCTGTGATATTCACACCCTGTTAAATGCATTATCTTGTTAAAACACACACCTGTAGCGGCTCCATATGCTTAAGGCCTGCAGCACCTTTTTTCAAAGATCTTCTCATGTCAAACACAGGACATTTAGTTTAATCATTTGTGCATTATTTATAATGCACAAAAATGAGCAACTCTTTTTCCTGACCTACCCCAGTTAATCCCAAACTTAGGCTAATGTTTTTTTATTCAACTTTTTTAGGGGGGTATGAGAAAGTATTATCTCAAAATAAAAATAAACAAGAGAAGAAAAAATCCATCATTCTTTATAAGGGCTAAGCTGGAAGGCATTACAAAGACTATTTAACTTATGACAGTCAATTGCACTCATACAAATCACTCCTGTGTTTTGTATTTTTTTTTACCACAGCAGAAAACATCAGTTTTAGTATCAGTTCCCCCTTGGGGTTTGCCACATGTCTGGTGGCAAACTAGACCTTAATTTCACAGCGTGCAACCCATCATTTCCTAGGAAATGGCAGGTACCAAGAAATACTAGGATGAGGTGATTTAAATTATAACAACTTTATTGAACTTTCCATGCATATAGTCACAGATCTTACTCATAATCCTTCTCCAATTACTTTTGAAAGGCCCATTTGTGTGACGTCTGTTATGGCATGCATAGATCACCCCTTCCCTGTCTCTGGTCTCCTTAAATTCAAGCTCTCTGCCTGCAATTTGATATACTGTATAAATTGCAAATCAGCTGATACTAGGACATTTTTTGCAAGTTTTTGATTGCATTACTTTCAGTAACTGCAACAACTATGGAACTGCTGGAGTTCTGTACCATGTAACACAAGCCTGGCTGTTTACTACACATCAATTTTAATAAGTTTTCTTTTTTATAAATGATAACGCTTGAAAAGTCATTTAAAAAATCCAAGATGTTGAGCATAAGTGTGTATCGGGTGTTTTTCCTTCTAAAAGAACCTGTGGGCTCTGTAAATAGAGAAAAACTTTAAGGAATCACCTGTGATAAATATCTGACATAAAATTAATGACTTAATAACCAGGAAAAGAAACAAAACCATTACTATTAACATTGTGCAAAAGGCACTGGTTGATACAATGGCAGATAACAAGTCTGTCCTACAGACTGCAGACTTATCAGTAAACCACACTCATCTGTTCAGTAAAGCTAAGTTTAAAACACAGGCACAAAGAATACTTTCAAAGTACAGGAGGTTTCTAATGGACAACTGGGAATTCTGTTATAGTAGAAAAACTTTAAAAAGAGAAAAATCTGATACATTTGTGAAGTTTATCAGTTTCCTAATTTCCTGCCTGATTCTTTAAATACACTGATCGCCTCCAGAGTTTATGTATTATAAATAGCTGCAAAACAGTAATTATATTGTAGTTAAATATTTATACTCTCACTATGTGTTTTTTAGTAGTTTCGTAGAAAAATCATTGAATCAGAATTAAAAAGTGAGCGGTACCAGCAGCATAGTGTTCAAATACAGCCATACTCGGTGACAAGGCAGTTACTCATGGGTGGCTTGGAATCAG